>CM023481.1:348479971-348755630 GCA_013339685.2 Hyalomma asiaticum | reverse complement strand
TCCATACGGATGCGAAATGCTAGAGGCCTTGGATTCAGGTGCACGTTCGATGGTACACTATACCCCACGTCGTGGCTCGTAATCGCACACTTCATACAAAGCGCACACCGAAAGCGTGCTCTCACGTGGTGTTGCGAGCGCGCTACCGTGCGCTGGCTGGCGCTGGCGTCGCGCTGGCGCGTGCGGCCCGGCGCACGACGGCTGCCGCTATTCGAAATGCTGAACGCGAGCGGTGCGTGCGTCAACTGCACGCTGGAGTTCCCGCGCTCGATCCAGACAGCCGCTACGCTGGCGATCGCGCTGCTGCTGGTGCTAGGCACTTCCGGTAACCTGCTCGTGCCACTGGTGGTGTGCAAGACCAAAGACCTTCGCAACTCGACCAACCTGTTCCTGATCAACCTGAGCGTGTCCGACCTTCTCGTGCTTCTTGTGTGCATGCCTACCGCCTTGGTCGAGCTACACTCGCAGCCGGAGGTCTGGGTGCTCGGAGAGGCAATGTGTGAGTGCACCACCGGCTTTAGTATACATGTGCGCCAACGAGCCTCTTATAATGCTTTGCCGGGAAACATCGGCTACACGATGGTTGCCCTGTTCACCTTGACTTTTTACCATGACTAATGAAACACAACCGATTTATTGCCGGCAGTGAAGATGAAGCTTGTCTACAATCCCAGGTGTATATCCGAGGCTCCGTTATGGCTACGGTGGAAATATGTAAATCATAAAGGGACAGAGCACGACAGCGCAGTGCCGAACTACATGAATTTCGGGAAAATGTGCCGTCCTATCCCAGCGATCGGGCACAGGACACCGTGCGCGTTTGGGGAGTCACCCAAAGTATTACTTGCTTTTGTGCACTGAGGTGAATGCTGACGTTAGTAAGAAACGCAATTTCAACCAATACGTCATTTTTTTTTTGTTAGAGCGACTGCTGCGCAAAATGAGGCAGCCGGCGGTCATGACCAACTGTCGTAATGTCGCACGACGACCATCTTGGACACGCGATTAGTTCAACCACCTCCATTATTCCGTGGTTCGAAAAATCGAAAAAAAAAATGTAGAAAAAAACAATGCTGATGTGCATGCATGTAAGAACGGGTGGGTGCTGTAACTCTAAACGGGGCTTGTGAGTGACAGACCACCTAACAGGGCTGTAGCGTACAGTATATTCTACGACGTACACGATGGTATACAACAGTCAGCAGCGTTCCGTGTCACCAAGCGGTAGGTTCGAGATGGATATCATGAGCGGCGTGGCCACACGGAGCTATTCTGTAGATTGTCTCGGTGGGTGAATAAAACCTGCTTTCTTTTTTTGCCTCGTTGTGAAGCGCTGTCACTGTAAAACAACCACAAATTCTAAGCACGGCTAACCGTACAGCATAACAAGTTCCGAGAATCTGGCGAGAGCAAATACCTTTTGTATAACTTACAGCCTATCTTAAAGGGCCCATGACAGCCATTTTTTTGTTGGAGACGTTTATATTCTTATGAGTAGAACAGTGTCTTGTAATCACGGCATGGATTGGCAAATTCTCCAGGGTGAAGTCTAATTAGTCACAGCATCGCCAATTTTGTTCAGTTTTAATGAAGCTTCGAAACGCGAGCCAAAAACTGCAAGAAACTAGCGCCGCGGGGCTAGCGCGGCGGCTGTCGGAAGTGAGTGCAGGTACTTATGAGGAACATACATATTCAGATCGTACATGCCCTAGTGCGCAAGGAGCCAGAGTCCGTCAGTGATCTACGCGCTTATCCCACGTTCGCTCTGTGTGTCCTGAACAACCGTACGCCGCTTGTCGTAGCATGCGGCGGCGCACGTCGGTACACACGCCGAACCATAGCGGGTGTACAATGTGCGCTTGAGCAACCAACACAGGAAGCAGAAAAAAAATACGGCTTTTGGCGTGGCCTCCGCGATCGGCTGCCGCAGCTGATCGCGGAGGCCACGCTCGGAGGCCATAGCGCGGCGCGCCCGTGTCTCTCTGTGACGTCGACGATATCAGCTTACAAAAGTGAAACGTCACAGATGGGCCAATAACCGCGTCATACTAATGGCGATGTCGCGAGGTGCTGCAAGCTTGGATGAGCATTCCCGCTTACTTGGAAACCATGTAAAAATTACTTAGAGGCGACGTTCGCCGCTAACACTCGGTCAAGATTGCCTTCGTATGCAGGAAAAGCAATTAATGCAAGCATCTTGCGTTTGAAATTTTGGTGTCATGGGACCTTTAAAGCGTTGCAAAATATTCGAAGATAATGCAATATCGCATACACAATTTCACAGCTGTGTCCGTTGCACTGCTTTGGACATCTCACCACGTGCATCATTTACATAAAGTTGTTGACGTATGTTCAAATATGCTCTTAAAATTCTTACATTTAGTCTGGTTAACTTGCCTTCAACAAGCGTCCTAAAATTTTAGCAAGAACGAGTTCTGTTCATAACCACTTACAAATAAAAAAAAATACCCGTTGGTATGCAGATCCACTCGGCAATTGTCTGATAATTTCCACTTATATTCAGTGTGGTCACTCACATGTCTCATCTAGCAAGAAACAATCTGACAACGTCTTTTTGGCAGGTTGTTTTTTTACAGAATTCTTTCATTCTCGTGCTATACCATTGCTTCATGTTCAAAATACGGTGATCTAGCAGAAAAATGATTCAACCAGGGCTATGTCACAGGGTGCAACCCCCACGTAATCGTGAACTGCGTCGTGTACTAGCGCCTGTTTCTCCCGTGGTTGGAAGGCCAAACTTCCTAGGAAAAAAAAAAAGGCAAAATTTTGAATGCTGCTATGGCAACGCTTTTGTAGATGCGCGAGAAGGACACGTTATCCTGCTTGTCGTCTGGTATGCACTCGACGAGCACACGGCTGTCTTTACAAACGCGAATGGCCACCAACTCCGCTTGAATGTATACTTTCAGATTCCATTGCTTTCGCAAATTTTGTGTTCAACAGGTTTCGTCAGCTAATTTTCTTGAACTGACAAAACATTTTCGAGGCATTTGTTTGAAAAATGCTTCTCTGTCCAACGCGCATGAATGAGCACGCCATGACGCGTGACACTTTTGTTTAGGTAAATAAGAGTATTCAGAAGCAAAAAAAAAAAGGAGGTCGTTTTCACTGCTCTTGTTAGCAACTTATCACAAAGGAAGGCATCCAATAAACTACATGATAATTTAGAACTAAATATCTTGTGTATTCAGTACAAATGGACGCATTCTGTATTGTTAAGGCATCTTAGTGCAGTTTCACATATGCAAAGAATTGCTAAACAGGCCAGCCACCACATTCGTTTGCTAATGCGCATTGTAATCCTACATATTTATTTATTTATTTATTCAAAAGCCCTTAGAGGGCCATTGAAGGGCATTGAGTAAGGGGAGCATCCGCAAAACAACCAAAAATGCATAAAAACTAATCAAATAACAAAAAAAGCAAATAAAAGAAAGGAACAAAAGCAATATTACAAACAGTAATGTGCAACAACGTTATACAATGCTAAAGCGCAACGAAATCATGTTATCGCGGAAAGTTTCACGGTTAGTAATGGATACGATGTGATCAGGAAGAACGTTCCAATGTGCAATGGCTTTATAGGTAGTGGTGATGAGTTAAATTCCTGTGTGTGACCATGAATGCGCATGAAACTACGTGCGTTGTGAATGCGTCGAGATGTGCGCAGTGGAGTATGAAGCGGCAAACAGTGAAATTTATTGCTATAAGTGCACCTGTGAAACAAACATAAGACAGCAATGGCGCGGCGTTCTTCCAGTGATTGAAATGCAAGATCTTGTTTTATTATAGAGTAACGCTTGGATGATAGTCGTAGTTGCCAGAGATGAACTTCGCTGCCCTGTTCTGGATGGCTTGCAACGTACGGACAAGGTAATCTTGATGTCGGTAACGCGTACTATAGTTGTGGGCGAACACAAGATAAAGCGCGTACGTTAGAAGGAACGTTGCGCAGGTTTCCGCGGAGATAGCCGAGGGATTGAGACGATTTCGACGAAATAGCTGCTATATGCGTCGTCCAGGATAGATTGGATGAAATGTGAACGCCGTGATATTTGTACGATGGAGTAGCCAGAACAATGGTATTGTGAATTAATCTTACAGTCAAATTCTGAGTTTGTACGCATTCGAGATAACGAGATAAACTTGCATTTAGAGGTCTGCCAAGTTTCGCACCACCTGAAGTTAGGTCTAGTTCATTTGGGAGAGCGGAGTGACCATCAAAACATTTAATATTGCTGTAGATGACGCAATCGTCGGCGAACAACCTGACTGAGGATGAAAGGCTAGCGGGTAAATCGTTAATGCATATTAAAAAAGGTAATGGACCTACCACACTGCCTTGGGGAACACTGGTTGCGACTTCACAAACGTTATATGAAATGTCGTTGACCACCGTAAATTGCTGACGCGAACACAGAAAAATGCGTAGCCAAGACAGGGTTAATGAATCTGCACAAAGGGCAGACAATTTAGAAAGGCGAGAGTGAGGGACAGTATCGAATGCCTGGGGAAATCGAGGTTTGCTCGTTAGTGTTCATATTAAAGTTAAGGTCAGTAACTCGAATAACTGAGTGTCACATGAGTAGCCTTTTCTGAAGCTATGCTGGTTAAAGAAGAAAAAGTTATTTGATTCAAGGTGATCGTAGATATGATAAGCTATAAAATGTTCAAGTATTTTGCAGGATATATATTTTAGTGAAATGGGTCGTTCATTACGGGGCGAGTGCCTGTCACCGGATTTAAATACAGGAGCTACCTCACCAACCTTCCGATACATAGGCAGCTGAAAGAGGAGACACAGAAAGCGACTGGAAATATCAGTAGTGTTCTTAGTATTAACGTTAGAGTTAATGTTATCAATGCAACACTTAATTCGCAGTAATACCTATTAGCTAACGACGAAAATATTATAAATCAGGCTATTTCGCGTACCATTCAAATCAGTGTGCTTTTTTCTTTCTTCCGTGCAACTGGCAACTGCCTGGCCCAAAAATCCTCATATACCGATTCTGCATAAGGCTCATTTCACGCCAGTCGTCCAAGACACTATACTCGACGCCCTCTGATTCCATTATAAAAAAAAAGAATAATTTTGTTACAGTTTGCTGTCCTGAAGTGGCTTTGCGATAAAAAAATTCTGACCGTTAGAGTGATTTGAATGTTGCCATTGTGGGAGAAACATAGGTTTCGAAAAAAATAGTCTAAGAGATAATATATATATATATATATATATATATATATATATATATATATATATATATATATATATATATATATATATATATATATAATCCAGTAAATGTGTCTGCGGATCCAGACGAATATGAGCAGTTTTGAAGAAACGGACGAACGTGCAAGAACTTTTTTTACTTTCAACGTTTCGGCCGGTGGTCCGGCCTTCATCAGGAAAAATTTCCTGATGAAGGCCGGATCACCGGCCGAAACGGTGAAAGTAAAAAAAGTTCTTGCACGTTCGTCCGTTTCTTCAAAACTGCTTATATATATATATATATATATATATATATATACTGTACAGGACGCTTTGAATATCGCCTGTTAACTAGAAAAAGGAATAGCGTTATCTTATCCTCATTATTTGGCGGCCGTGTAGTTGCCAAACGATGTGCTTTGCGGTGAAGCAAAACAGCAACTCTGTGCCATTTTTTCATTATTTTTATAAATGCTTTAAGTTCTAAAGACGCAATCTAATTATATCTCTTGACTGTATACTTATAATTAGGTCCATCAAAAAGTATCGAAGTCGATAACCCAGCAGTTTGGAAGTGGAAAGTCTGCAAACATTGGAAAATGTGCAAAATCTTCCGTGTTCAGGCGTGTTTCGATTGATCTGGCGGTCCAAGTAAAAATACACGCTTGTGCTCATTTGGAAGGCTATCCAAGGCAGATTTATTTGTGGACGCTTAATCGCAGTATAAGCAAAAAAGAAATATTTATGTTGAGCGTTCCCCGCAACACCAGGCGCCAGCTCTTAAGTCCTCTTCACTGCGCAGCAACACACCACTGGCTCAAAGGAAACAGGCGGAGGCCACGCGTGTGGTGAAATGGTACGCTATCTATCTATCTATCTATCTATCTATCTATCTATCTATCTATCTATCTATCTATCTATCTATCTATCTATCTATCTATCTATCTATCTATCCGCCTACGACTTTGCGCCCTCCTGGCCGCTTCGGTAATGGGATGTATACGAAAATCGGTATGCCACAACATGACTGCATGACGAACATAAATGACAGGCCATAACATGAAAATCATGACATGCATGTCATGATCGACATGATTTACATGCGACGGTCATGGTGCTCTCCGGGCCGTTTCAATCAAGGGATGTATACGAAAATTAGTATGGGACAACATGACTGCATGCGAACATAAAAGCAGGTCATAACATGAAAATCATGACACGCATGTCATGAGCGGCATGATTGACATGGCACGGTCTTGGTGCTCTCCTGGCCCTTTCGTCAATGGGATGTATACGAAAATTGGTATGCCACAACATGACGGCATGACGAACATACATGACAGGCCATAACGTGCAAATCACAACACGCATGTCATGAGCGGCATGATTTACATGCCACGGTCTTGGCGCTCCGCTGGCCGTTTCGTTAATGGGATGTATACGAAAATTGGTATGCCACAACATGACGGCATGGCGAACATAAGTGACAGGTCATAACATGAAAATCGTGACATGCATGTCATGAGAGGCATTATTTACATGCCACGGTTTTGGTGCTCTCCTGGCCGTTTCGTTAAAGGGATGTATGCGAAAATTGGCATGGCACAACATGACTGCATGACGAACGTGAATGACAGGTCATAACGTGAAAATCATGACATACATGCCATGAGCGGCATGGTTTACATGCCACAGTCTTGATGCCCTTGCGGCCCTTTCGTTAATTTCATATGTACCAAAATAGGTATAGCGAGAGAACAATGCAGATCCATTTTACGTTCCTGATGCGTGCCTCGCATTTCCTTGATTCCCACTGCACGGGGGATCTGCCGTCTTCTTCTTCTTCTTCTTTTTTTTTTTGCTTTTCTACTGGGACGATGCGGAAAAGTACAAATTTTAGACGTCGTGGAATTCGTGTTTTAGGACTTAGATGTCTTCATGTTTACATGTCGCCACAACTGCTGCAATGTGTTCCCGACAGGCCAAAGTCAGGAGGGCTTTTTCCCGAAGGGAGTCAGTTTCATTACAGAGATGGTACGCGAGGAAGTACGTTGCTTCCGTATTAACTCAGTGAGAAGTTTGGGACCACCTTGCACAATGGGACTTTCTTCCATAATATCGGTTGCTTTCAGAGAAGCGATAATTTAGTATTCATGTTTTTGTTCCACACTCGAACCTTATTTAAAAGCACGCACTCAAAGAGTAAACCCTACGTCCTCTCTATCGCTCGCCATTCACGCGGCGTGCGATGCCTTCCGATCGTCTCTGCCGAAGAACCAAGCGTACGAACCCGAAGCATCATTTGGCTCCGGTGCGCAAATGGCGCCGGCAAATTCTTTAAGCGAGCTGCCATAACAAAAGTGTGTCTCTTGTATATACGCGAACCAGCTCTGGTTTCGTCCGACACTTGGTCGGTTGCGTTGTGGGAAGCCGAAGAGTGCGTGTCCAGATTCGAAAACACAAAGCAGCGTACCATTTAAAAAACAAGCGTGGCCGCTGCGTGGTTCCTATAAGCCAGTGATATGTTGCTACTGTGACGGGGTAAACGTCGCGTTTCGCCCCGAACGTGCAGGTTCTTTTTATCTTTGAGGTGTCAGAAGCGTCGCCTCAAGACACTCAAGAAGGACGAGACCGTTTGCACACAACGTTTAATATACAGACTAAATAAAAAAATGACAGCATATCCACGGGGTGAATGATGGAGAGTGGGCGAAGCTCTTATGTATTAAAGATACCTCGCCACACACCTCAATGAAACTCGTGAGTAACGTGAGCGCTCGTACTGCAGGGTCCTCGCGGCGCCGCCGCGCAGAATCACGGCTAGCTTCCGCCTCCCGCGCTCGTACTGCAGGGTCCTCGCGGCGCCGCCGCGCAGAATCACGGCTAGCTTCGGCCTCCCGCGTCCGCACGGCGGGGTCGCTTCTTCGAGCGCGAGCCGCCGCCGCCCTGCGCGCACGCCGCTCGGCAGCCTTGTGCATCCTCCGTCGACGAGCCTCTGTTGGCGCGCGCGCCAAAACGCCGCCGAAGAACACGCGATCGCAGTGGCGCGATCGTCTCTCTCTCATTCCCTGCGTGTGACGTAAATCCTGTGTTCATAAAACTCACCTTTTATTATTTTTTGCTACAAAACGCCCTCTAGTGTGGGGCGATTTTGCATTTCTCAGCGTATATGCATTCGTTATATAGTACAAGTAGCGCCATCTATGGCCGGATTGTAGACTCAACGAGCGGTGGTTACAAACAAACGACAACGGGGACGAATGGGTGACGCCATAAGGAGCTTCGCCCCTAAAAAAACACACACAACACAAGCACACAGAAACACACATCCTATATGGATTCAAAACTGACAGGCAACGGCTCAATTAAATGAAGTCCCAAACAACTAGTTCAATATCCAGTTCCTAATTAAATCCGAATGGCAGAGCGAAGAGAGACGACACAAGAGTTTGTCTCACCAAAGACAGCGTTGATAGGCAGGCGTTGGCGTGGATCGTGGCAGCTGCTGACGAACGCCGCAACAGTCCGCGTCCACGAGCACGTGGGCCGATGGTAGCTCGGGGAGCATTTTCAGGCTGTAGGGAAGACGGTTCGCTGGCGTTGACGGAGCGCCCCGGCCGGACAGTCACGCCTGAGCTCGCGCCCGAAGCTCGACTGCTCAGGCCTGTCCACGGGCACGGGAACGTCTTGCAGCGGCAGCAGGTTGCGGAGATTCGGCCTGGATGAGATGCTTGAACCCAGGTCTCGCAGGCCTCAGGCGGGCACCATGGCTCGGGTCCGTAACCCGACTGCCCAGTAGCATGGCCAGTCCTCTCCGCAGGTCTCTCTGGTCTCCCTCCAGTGTCCGGCCCCCTCGCCAGTTCACTTGGCGCTTTTTAATCCCCATCTTCATCGTGGGCCTTCATCATTGGTGTTCTTGTGCCTTCGTGTTGAATTCTGATTGCTCTTAGCTGTACTTGTGGCCTTCTCGCATTGGTGCAGCTTTTCTTTATTGCTTTATTTTTAGCGCTCGTGCCAACGTCGTCTTCGTCTTGCTTTCATTTCTTTTATGGCGCGCACTTTGATATACGCGCACTCCACTCATCACAGCTACGCAGTGAAGCTGACTTACGGGCTGCCGCCCAGAGATGCGGGGAGCGCTCAACATGAAGAAATTTTTCTCGCTTAAAAAAACAAAAACAAAGACAGTCCGACTGAAGTTTCACAATAAATCGTTTCTGTATACTCTAAAAAATGAGCACAGTTATGCATTTTTACTTGGACTGCCTCACCAATCGAAATGCGCTTGAACATGTAAACATTTTCCAATGTTTGCACCCTTTCCGTTTGAAGAGTGCTAGGTTGTCTACGTTAATACATCTTTGACAGATCTAATGCCAAATATCAAGCCAGAATATTTAATTATCTTGTGCCTTTAGATCTTAAGGCATTTATAAAGAATTATCAAATGTGGAAGAGAATTGCTATTTTGCATCACCGCAAAGCACATCGGCTGACAAAAGGAGGCCACCAATTAGCAAGAATAAGACAGCGCTATTCCTTTCCTAGCAAGTAGGCGATATTCAGGGCGTTCTGTGCACTAAATGTATTTTCAGAGTATTTTTTCGCAACCTACGCTTCTCCCACTACGGCAACATTCAAATCCCTTTAACGGACCGAAAAAAGTCTTTTCTACCAAAGATGCTTCACGAGAGTAAATAGTGCACTAAAATAATTGTCCACTTTCCGTTTTTCTTTGGAATGGAATCGGCGTGGGTCGAGCGCAATTTCTGGGACGCTTGGCATTGAATGTCCCATAACTTGGCTGGTGCTAATGTGCAGATGCGTATTGAGAGAAACATATAGCAAGTGACCAGTTTTCTCACACCTGGCTTTGTTTCTCGACACCGGACAACAGCCGTGTTTGGGTGGCGGACTTTCTGTGAAGTGGGCCGACCTCAAGGCATCCGCTCTGTTCATAAATACCCAGAGGCGGTAATTCATTGCAATAAACCGGCCGTCGGAAGGCTCTCTACCTTTCAACAGGCATTCAAGTGCATTCGGCACACTTTCATTGCAATATTTCGTCTCGTGGAACAAATGCATGCACAGAAAGCGTTAACATATATGAAGCGAAATTTCCCTATGCGCGCAAGGTAGCATCAATCGGCTCATATGCACAAGTGTCAACAAATGCCTTGAGATTATTGCAAAACCGCTCAAGGACATGCTGCGTCAAACTAAAAAAGTAGGAGGATGCTTTGAGTTTCGTATTAAAGACGATAGTCTTTCTTCGGATACTTCAACGCAGAAATTTTGGTCTGTCTGTGTGTGTGTGGGTTTGTGTGTCTGTCCTGCTGCGAAAGGTGAACCCCTTCCTCAACGACCACCCAGCTTGAACTGGTGGCTACCTTCATACTTCTGAACACAGTCGGCCAAAAAGCAAATATTACGCATATCTGAGGCGCAACATCCATACGTATGTATTGGACGGTGTGTTCCTTTAGTAGATAATACATAGATGCGTAATTCTAAAGACCCTAGTGCTTGTTAGGATGCGCAAAAGCGGATGTTTCCTGTACTAGGCAAGCTTCTTGCGTTTCCCGTAACCATGGCCAGATGGCGCCCTTATCTCGCGCTCGTGCCGAACGGAAGGCAGGGAACGGCCGCCCGCCACTCCGGCCGGTCCCTTTCTCTCCTCGCGTCTCTTCGTTTTCCCTCTCGCTTGCGCAACTCATCGGGGGGAATAGAAACACGCGAAACGGGACTCATGTAGTACGGCCGGTAGAAGGCTATCGTCTTCGACGGCATTTGCAGCGAAGCACGGAGATACGCGGCCAATTTTTTAACAGTGGAACGCTGTAGCGCTACTGAGCCCCATTTCCATCGCCTCCTGATGGAATATTCAATAAAATTGACGACTTCTTATATAATATGCGGGAATTATTAGAGCATTCTCGTAACAGAAGCATATTTTCTGGTTCATTAAAATTACAGTCCGAGCTACAAGGTATGTAGTTCTTAGTTAAGTAGTGGCTTACAATTTTCCTGACAGATTTCACTTGGAGAAATTCAAGTTTGTTCGCAAATGTAGCTGCCCCATGGCAGAGGGCTTGTGTGGTTAAGGATTGCTTTGTTTGCGCCGCCGGATGTTCAGCGACAAGGGCTCCTGCCGAGGCTTGGTGTTCGCACGGAGCGGATGTTTCGGTCCGTCCTGTCGTGACAAGGCGCTTGCTTATTGATAACGACTGTAGGAAAAATACAATTACCGGCCAGGAACCGAAAAAATTTTGCTTTGCTGGTACTGCCCAAGTTTTTGCACCACACAGCACTGCTGCACGCCCTGTGGTGGATTTCCTGCCCGGAAACAGAACGAAACTCTTAAAATAGTGATTGCGAGAGCCGTCATATTTTGACATAAGACCTTGCATTATGCCTGGGGAAATGGCTTCCAAACTACACATTTGTGCTTGTAAGTGAGCCAGATTTTAAGGGGACTGGCTTGGGCTTTCTGAGCTGGCTCTCAGCCATTGTGGGCTGCGGTGAAGCCTACTAAAAAAGTCGTAAACGCCTTTCCTTTTCCCGCCCGAGCAGAGAAGCAGGCCAGAGTTGTACTTGCGCAGGCCGACCTCTCTGCCTTCCAATAAGTTCTTTCTGGCTCTTTTGGGACGTAAAACCGCAAAAATCAATCAGACCTTGTACAGCGGTCTCAACGTTCAAAACCTGGCCTTATTGCAGCAGCTTTGTTCTAGATCGGCAGAGAATTAAGTACCGCTGTTCCGGCCGACCTTTCAGCTGGCAGCGTCCAGGCGCAATTCGAGATCGTCTTGCGCTTGCAGTGTTGCCATCCAGGCGGCCATGCTCAAAGCACTCGTGGAGCGTACCGATACAGGCGGAGTGCTTCGGTTTTGAGTTTGCGCCAGTCGCTGGCTTAGAAAGATGTCAACTGCAGGGTGACCGGTGTGTGCCTTGGAAACGTCGTAATTGAAATTGACAAATAAAACTTCAACGTTTTACGAGTAACTCCTACGGGCGATACTGGTTACAAGGTATTACGAAATAAAGTTCGGGGAGCAGGCTCAACGAGGCAAATCAGAGATACCTCCGAGGGCAGCAAGGAAGAGGCATACACTGGCACAGAACACGGGCACATACACGGAGGGAGAACGCAGTTAAACAGAAGCACACACAAAGCACAAAACTTGACAGTAATGTCTACACGATATGTTGCACTGCGTCTGTACAGCAAGAGTTCAAAAGAGTTTAAACCATAGGTCGGCGCACTCACTCATGAGTGCACTCACTCGCACTCACTCGCACTCATTTCATAGACGTGAGTGCGAGTGGAAGTGAGTGCGAGTGCGAGTGAGTGCAAGTGAGTGTGAGTGGAGGTGAGTGCGAGTGCGAGTGAGTGCCAGTGAGTGTGAGTGGAGGTGAGTGCGAGTGCGAGTGAGTGCCAATGAGTGTGAGTGGAAGTGAGTGCGAGTACGAGTGAGTGCAAGTGAGTGTGAGTGGAGGTGAGTGCGAGTGCGAGTGAGTGTCAATGAGTGTGAGTGGAAGTGAGTGCGAGTGCGAGTGAGTGCAAGTGAGTGTGAGTGGAGGTGAGTGCGAGTGCGAGTGAGTGCCTTTGAGTGTGAGTGGAAGTGAGTGCGAGTGCGAGTGAGTGCCAGTGAGTGTGAGTGGAAGTGAGTGCGAGTGCGAGTGAGTGCAAGTGAGTGTGAGTGGAGGTGAGTATGAGTGCGAGTGAGTGCCAGTGAGTGTGAGTGGAAGTGAGTGCGAGTGCGAGTGAGCGCCAGTGAGTGTGAGTGGAGGTGAGTGCGAGTGCGAGTGAGTGCAAGTGAGTGTGAGTGGAAGTGAGTGCGAGTGCGAGAGAGTGCAAGTGAGTGGAAGTGAGTGCGAGTGCGAGTGAGTGCCAGTGTGTGTGAGTGGAAATGAGCGCGAGTGTGAGTGAGTGTGAGTGTGAGTGCGAGTGAGTGCCAGTGAGTGTGAGTGCCAATGAGTGTGAGCGGTATGTATGTATGTATGTATGTATGTATGTATGTATGTATGTATGTATGTATGTATGTATGTATGTATGTATGTATGTATGTATGTACGTATGTACGTATGTGTGTATGTATGTATGTATGTATCCGTGGCCGTCTCGTTAATGGATTGTATACGAAAATCGCTATGCCATATGACTGCATGACGAATGAAATGACAGGTCATTATATGAAAATCATGACATGCATGATTTACATGAAACGGTCTTGGTGCTCTCCTGGGCCGTTTCGTTAATGGGATGTATACGAAAATCAGTATGGCACAACATGACTGCATCACGAACATAAATGACAGGTCATAATATGAAAATCATGACATGTATGGCATGAGCGGCTTGATTTACATGCCACGGTCTTGGTACTCTCCCGCCCAGCTAGCATACAAAGGATTTATGACGACTTCGAAACGGATATCCGAGACGTTAACGTTGCAGACGGCACGCGTAAGAAGCCTTAGTCCTGGATGCGTCGTATATCGTCTGATGTCCGGCTCGTTGCACATGCGTCTTCAAAAAGCTGGTCTTTTCGACGGCTTCGAGGAGACTCCAATAATCCCATTTTCCGGGATTTCTGAATCCGTTCAAAGACTTGCACGTGCGTCATCAAAAAGCTGTTCCTGAAATGTTAGCCGTAATCTGAAAAAGAAGCAGGAATCGTGCTCGGGAACTGGGCGCGCCCACCAATATTTTGGTCTGGTTGCCACCCTCAGAATATATAAATGATAATCTGACCTCAGAGCTAACGTCTTAGGGGTTCAAATGACGCCAAGGCATTTTTTGCACCCCTAAGGCATTAGCTCTGTGGTTCTGAAGGTGTCAACGGGATAATAATTTTGGGGGGCACCCACGATCCACGGACGTCGTCCCTGCCTTATGGTAGTAGCTTCGACCCGCTATGTTACCAGCTCCACCATAAGGTTTAAGGTGCTGCAGAGTGGGGGTTAGTGCCAGCCCACCTGAATACTTTCGTCCTAGGAAGAAGTGCTGATGTCGCACTTGCGTGGAACGTTTTTTTTCTGGTGGGTCAAAGCACTAGCATTGAGTGCAACAGAGCAATAGTGCAGTAAGGTAGGCACACAGTTGTCTGCAAAGGCTTCATCAGTCTTAGCATTTAGGTCACAATTAGTTGTCATGCATACAAAAATCAATATAGCTTGTACTTTGTATAGTATGAAGCAAATCTACCAAAAACAGTAATGACATATCTTTCTACAGTTAAGGATAGAAAGTTTCTTGGCAAGCGGCCGAACAAGGAGGCCCCACTGCCAATGATCATGACGTCAACAACATTTTATTCAACATTTCATTGAGAAACTAACTTATGGTAGTTTAAAAAAAGAGAAATGTGAAAAAAATAAAACCACCAATATTCATAAGGAACTGCAGAAGAAATAATTTAAATATATCTGGAACTTATTAACGACTAGAGGCTTACAGAAAGCGCACTAGTAACAATAATCAAAAGCCAAACGACAATGCATTTCTCAGCATGAGAGCAGCGCATCCTGTTGTATGAGCACAGACAGCATAGTGGATGAATGTGTGATAGCCGCTTTCAGTCATGTTATGCAGTATCTTCGCCACATAAAATCAATGAGTATGAACAAAGGAACTCAAATATGACCCAGGTATCAAAGTGAAAATTTGCCTAGGACATCAGCTGATGTAAGGAGGGAAGCTTGAAAAGACTACCAAAAGCATCAGTCAAGTGACAATGAATACTGACCAAAGTGACCTTCAAAGAAAATGTCGCATGAAATATTAACATAATCGTTATAATGAACAACATCACAATGCAGTGCATAATCTGTCACAGCGAGCAACGTTACATCGAAGCAACCTCAGTTTCATAATGAAGCTACATACTCGCGTACTTGAAGTCCAATACACTGGAGACAGGTAGAGAGGGTGGCCTGATCTAGTACGCCCCGGCCTTCTACTCTACTTCGGGGACAACGCAACAGGGCAAGAAGAGTGATGAAGCATGAGGATGGGGATAAGAATGAGTGATCCGTACATACATAAGACATGACTGCTTGCGCAAAGGGGACATGGACGCCAGTAATCATATTTCATTACGCTTGATACGAACTAGCCCAACTTATGGCAGCTAATCACTTCTGCAAAACAATGTGCTGTGACGCGGAAAATGTCGACCCGGCTCTCTTGACATAAACACTGGCAATAGTCAAACCCCAGCACGGGTAACTGGGACCTCGCCACCACTTGAAACGTGACAGGGGCCGCCATTAGTCGGACGAATATGCTGTGCAGGGAAATGCACTCGAAGATTATGATAAAGGTCTAATAGTCGCATAATGAAAAGAAGCCACTTTAGTTGCATCTAAGTTTAATAGTCGCTTTTCATAATCCGCAACTTTGCGCAGTGGTACCGAACGTCTAGCATCCAGTCCATTTCTATTGAAAAAATGACCTTGTAGCATTAGGTAATTCGGTATGGTCCCCTATTTCGGGTGAAATACAGCTTTCATCTATTGCTTGTACTCCCATATCAGCCAGCCTAGTGGCCGCCGTCTGCTGCTGTGGCACGAATGGGGGACAGTCGCGAAATACTATGTGTTCTATTCTCTGATACATTAGACAGCGCTCACAGTTCGAGATGTACGCGCGACTGAAGAGGCGCGCGTACATCTCGAACTAGGTCGAGTTAGGTCGGCGACCAGGTGAAACCTGCGCAGTGTACTGGCACCGCTGCCGTTTATTCTACCCAGGAGGAAAAACTCGTGTCACTCTATTTGCCGCAGATGCCTGATAGGTCGGCGCACTCACTCATGAGTGCACTCACTCGCACTCACTCGCACTCATTTCATAGACGTGAGTGCGAGTGCGAGTGAGTGCCAATGAGTGTGAGTGGAAGTGAGTGCGAGTGCGAGTGAGTGCAAGTGAGTGTGAGTGGAGGTGAGTGCGAGTGCGAGTGAGTGCCAGTGAGTGTGAGTGGAAGTGAGTGCGAGTGCGAGTGAGTGCCAATGAGTGTGAGTGGAAGTGAGTGCGAGTGCGAGTGAGTGCAAGTGAGTGTGAGTGGAGGTGAGTGCGAGTGCGAGTGAGTGCCAATGAGTGTGAGTGGAAGTGAGTGCGAGTGCGAGTGAGTGCAAGTGAGTGTGAGTGGAGGTGAGTGCGAGTGCGAGTGAGTGCCTTTGAGTGTGAGTGGAAGTGAGTGCGAGTGCGAGTGAGTGCAAGTGAGTGTGAGTGGAGGTGAGTGCGAGTGCGAGTGAGTGCTAGTGAGTGTGAGTGCAAGTGAGTGCGAGTGCGAGTGAGTGCCAGTGAGTGTGAGTGGAATTGAGTGCGAGTGCGAGTGAGTGCCAGTGAGTGCGAGTGGAGGTGAGTGCGAGTGCGAGTGAGTGCTTGTGAGTGTGAGTGGAAGTGAGTGCGAGTGCGAGTGAGTGCCAGTGAGTGTGAGTGGAGGTGAGTGCGAGTGCGAGTGAGTGCAAGTTAGTGTGAGTGGAGGTGAGTGCGAGTGCGAGTGAGTGCGGATGCTGGAAAAATTTGGGTGAGTGAGTGTGAGTGAGTGTTCCCCTACACTGCCGACCTATGGTTTAAACACTCAGAAGGCTCACGTGTTCTGGCACGGCGACGGTGTCGACGCCAACGTTACTAGATCAGCTTCAGTTTGCAAGCTCCGACCAAGCCGCGCGCGAAAATGTGTCCCCTTTCCGTCTCCTCTCGCGCGGTGGCGCTGCAGCCACTGTCGGCCCGAAAACCGCGATCACCTGGCTCAGCGGCCGCCCGCCGAACGCTTTGCAGTACGTTTGATCTGCGGCAGGAGAATTTGCTTTTAAGCGGTAATGTGGAAACATTGGTCTCGGGAATGGCGAATACGTGCACTACGACCACACAGCTACGACAAAGCGAGTCGTAAACTACCGGACTGACGTGAAATGCACGAGCACAGTGAAACTGCCCAGCACAAAGTTAACTGCTAATAAAAACAGATTGCCAATGAAAGACTTTGTTTCGCTGCCATGAAGATAGCTTTGAACAGAAGTTGCTGCTTTTATTGCGATAGCAATTATGTGGACAGTCTCAGCTGGTTTTTGCCGTCCCCGTCGCCGCCGTCATGAACCGTATATGTATAAGTATGTATATACATATAAAAATTCCAAAGAAAACTAATACAGATAAATGCTTCCGAAGCGCGGAATCGAACCAGGAACCTCTCGCTCAGCAGCGCGTGGCGCTAACCACTACGCCACAAAGAGCATATCCTCCAGGAAGCTAACGACGAGCCTTATATACACACCCGTTACCGCTGGCAGGACTCAGAGACGGCAGGCGCTTGTAAGCGTTTCTTCATTACCAGCGAGATGGCGCGAGGAGCGCAACGGCCGCGTTTACAGCAGGGGCGCTGTTCAAACTGAGAGTATCCATTGTGACAGCTTATTCGCGCTCGTTCGGTGGATATCTGTGCGTTCGTTTCGTGCGTTCGTTTCGTGCGTGCTTCACTTGATTGTTCGCGCTCATCTTCTGTTTGTTCATTGAGCGGCCTCCTTTGAGCTCGAGGGACGCGCTGGAAATTTCAAGCTGCCTCCACGCTCTTCGCGTTGCGGTCCCCTTTGTTGCTATCGCATTCATTGCTTCGCCCTTGCGGCGAAACTGTGACTTTTTTTGCAAGTATTTCAAGCGTTTTATGAATCATCTAATCTGACAGCGTGCGCATCTGTTCCTTCACGTGGAGGATGTCCTGCTTTGCCTTTTCCCTTTTCAAGGTAGCACGGATAGCCTTGCGCCGTAGCGCTCTCACCTGGGTGCTCTTCTGTCTAAATTTTCTACGTTTTTGTTTCTTCGTGCGCTGCGAAAACACCTTGCCCAGTGTCTTGCACTCAAGGCACATGGTGCTTAAGCGGAGTGCTTGCACGCTTTCCTTCGCCACGTATTGCCATCCTTGGTGCCCACCAAGCTCGTCAATATGGAAGGGTAGAAATTGGTAGGACCGACAGCCTCCGCAGAAATTCAATTTCACCACATAGTCACGTAAGCACTCAAATTCTTTAGCTGATTGCACGTCAAAATGTTTATTGCTGGTGTACAGTCAGGCGGCAGGAGTCGCCCATTGGCACAAACCGGAAAATCGAGGGAGCGAGATACTATGACGGCCTTCTCAACTCTAGGAACGGAATTAGGCAGCTTGAATTGGTACACAACGACACTGTCCTGGGCAGCTTCGGCAGACCAACCCTGAATCACAGGACCTGCATTTCAAACACCCAGGAGATTGATTGATTGATTTCTGGGGTTTTACGTCCCAAAACCGCGATTTGATTGTGAGAGACGCCGTAGTGGAGGGCTCCAGAAATTTCGACCACCTGGGGTTCTTCAACGTGCACTGACATCGCACAGCACACGGGCTTCCACATTTCGCCTCCATCGAAATGCAGCTGCCGCAGCCGGGATTTGATCCTGCGACCCTCGGATCAGCAGCCGAGTACCTTAGCCACTAGACCACCGTGGCGGGGCATACCCAGGAGATCGCTGTACAACGATGGGACAGCTTCACAAACAGGAGAGGTGCATCCCTTATCAAGCAGACTGGCTTGTGTGCTTGTATGGTCGCCCTCACCGACATTACCACATTGGTCATCACCTTGTTTTGTGTGTCGTTTGACGGGTGGCGCCGTCCGTTGAGCAGGCTGCTTGCGTTTCCGCACGGGTTCAGACAAGTATGCAAGGACAGTTGGGGGACAAAGGAGGTAGAGCGTCGACCTTCAAAGCCAATTTGTCACGCGGAATGATGAGAACGTCACCGTTTATAATGTGCAGAAACTCTTTCACCAAGTCACTATTTTGGAAGTGGATGTCACACACGTCACAAGAACTTGTGAGCTGCTTGTCAAGCCGTGGGATTGCACGCTGCCACGTTTGAAGACGTATGTACGTCATCGCTAGGAGCCTGGAGAAAATGCCGCTTCTCGGCAGGTCCTTTAGAATCGTAACCGCTGTTACAACCGGCCACGAAGCAACGCGGCATTTCTGTTTGACACAACACTACGCGACCGATGACATCCTGAGATAACATCAACTTAGATAACACGGTCTAAGCATAGCGCACAGCACTAAACACCCCACCAACGGCATACGTAAACACGTTCGCGTGTCGGTGGAGTTGGGCCGACCGTGAGCACCATCACGCGGCAGGAGACGAAACTGTGACACGCTCCGCTTCGCAGTTTTCAAACTGAAGCTAATCTAGTAACGTTGGTCGATGCAGCGTCCGTCGAAGGCTCTTGGGAACGCGAGGCAGTCACCAAAAGTGTTGTGGACCAAAGGGCGACGAAGACTGCCAGACATCTGCTGGGCGTCCAGAGCAGCAGACGTGTCGTTCTCGAGGTCCCTCGGCCGTTGGCGCTCGACTGGGTCCCTCCGACAAATGTTGGCCTCCCGGGCGTTGACGCCCGACCAGGCCAGCGCGTCTTCTCGTCTGCTTTGTTGTTGTTGTTGTGGCCTCTATAGTTGGCACATACCCACGAGGGGGATTGGCCACACTACAAGCAGTGACGTAGAGAGCAGGAAAATTAAAAGGCCAAGGCCAAAATCTTAGAAGAAATACAAAGGAAGGAAGAAGTTCTAATTAAAAATAATAATTAGAATTTACTAAAAGAAACATTGGGAACGAAACCCTGTGGTCGACAGCACTAGCAGCGTAATCTTCCGGAGGCTTCGATAAATTTATGTAATGCTGACAAAACGGCATGACGGCTTGTACCATCCTGAGAGGCACCAAACAATAAAAGATTTGGTGTTGTTAAAGGTAAACGCAGTTTATGGAATATTGAATTTAGATACAAACTTGGTAGCGCAAAAAAACACGGACGAAGAAAAGAAGGAAACACAGACAGGCGCAAACTTCCAACTATATTTCGGAATGCCAAAGCGGGTCTATATGTAAATGCACACCCTTTGCGCACGCGCCACCAGGAACGATACAAAATCTAAGGTTCTCCATGATACCGCTATCAAAACCAAAAACGTGAGAATCTGCCGATTAAATCTGATGCATGCGCGAAAAAAGGATGACAAGTGAACAACAAATCAACAGAGCATAAATGAAGAAATGAAAAAGTCAACAAATAACCATTGTATAAAAGAAATGAAAAAAAAAGAAAATGAAAAAAGAAAAATGGAGTAGGCATTTATCGGCAACCGTCATGTGGGAAATGCGAACCCGTAAGCTGCGCTTACACAATGTATCACTTGGTGCGATTAAAAAACCATCTAAAAACTGCTGCTCCTTAGCAAGCAATGTCAAGGAAGGCATGCTTACGCATTTGTCAGCACACTTAGCAATGAAATACGCTTCCACTACTTCCCTTTCCAGTTTGTTTTTTGACCTGTGCAGGAAGACGGTTTCTTTCAATTTCGGACTACACTTACATTGCCGACAATGAAAATCTAGGTGGCCACCTGTGTTGGAACGCACAGCCAGACTATGCTCCCGGGCCCTTTCGTTAAAACAACGCCCCGTCTGGCCTATGTAAAACCTACCACAGGTCAAGGGTATTTTGTATACCACACCTTTTATACACTTAGTGGAGGGATCGACGTGTTTCTTACAAGTCGTGGCCCTTGTTTTGTGCATCAAAGCACAAACCTTTGCCAACTTGCACGGAGCCGTAAAGACCGTCCTTACACCGTTCGTTACGCGTGTAAGAACGGTGTAAGAACGATAAACGAAAAATTCGGCAGTACATTTAACACTGGGCCGTCTAAAGATGACGTTGCCAGCGAGTCAGCTGATTCATTCAGAAAAATGCCAGTGTGGCCAGGGACCCAGACCAAGCGAACTTCTGATATCATAGAGTTTCTTATTATAAACTAGAGGGCCATCTGGCGCTGCGATCGTTCAACCACCATGGGAATTATGGGAAGTACAGGCTTCGGATTGGTTCGCATTTCCTTGCGAACTGTGCACAAGCCATTTACTTCTGTAGTTTTGGTTTTGTTTCCCGCGTACCCTGCCGCCGTGAGGTTGTTCGAGGCGTGCAACGCACTCGGGAAAAAGCTAGAAAGATAACCAGCCTCGACTATAGCCAAAGCTATAGTACAGCGCTAAATAGGGAAAAACCAGGGTCGCATTGCCACATGACGTGATTCCGCCAGCCTTTTTGTTATGCTCGCCACTCGGCTATGCTCGCCACTCAGAAAGCGTGCGCGAAAAGCAAGCTTTCTAACGTGGGCGTTCAAGCCGCGTTTATGTACTTTCTTGCCGTGGTGCGGTAGTGTATTGGAAAGGGCGGTCAGAGCATACAGATGCTTTCCTCGGCAAATTCGATCTACCCTCCGGTGAAAAGAATTCGTTTTAATTGTAAACACACACTTACTTGTGATATGAAGGTCTGCTGCATCCAAGCTGCAGCAGACTGCAGCATAGCGGATACGCGGAAATCACGACAAGCGGCGCGCGCGCTTCAGTCAGTAAGTAATCGGTAACGAAAAAAAAAAAAAAGACCTGTCAGGAGGCCACAGGCATCCAGCTGCCGCCTGAGCCGCTGAAACAGTCACCTGTATCAGTAATCTGCAGAACCCGTGATAAAAGACCACGGGCGTGCACTTGTCAATAGCGTCTGCGAGAGACTCGCGGTTCCCGAGCTCGGAGGGAGCAGACGTCGAAGCAGACGATATGTTTAGTGTTTCTCTTGAAAGCTGAACACTTCTCACTCCATATAATATTCTTTTTATTTCAATAAATGTATGCTGCGCATTTTTCAAAGGGAAACGCGCACGTTTGTTTACACTGATGCAAAAAACATGATTAATTCCTTCGTCGCGCCACATCTAGAGCACAATCGTCGAATGATGCATACCCTGGTGGCGAAATTCGTCTTTGCTTTCCTTCAACTTCAGAATTATGCAAACTTCGTGTATCAATTATTACATGCGGGATGCAAAAGGAAATATCAATAGTAAATATTTTCTTTTCATTTTGTTTAAAGCTCAAAATACCATCGTCGCGAGTCTCAAGAACGAAATCCATCCGGAGCAGATCCGAAGCCTGTACTTCCCATAATTCCCATGGTGGTAGAAGCGCCGCTGAACGAGTCGCCATAGACACTAGCGCCAGATTTCTCTCTGGTGTGTAAGTAAGAAACTCTATGTCTGGTATGTAAGACGGTACAAACGTCGAGAAAATCTTCAGTAAGGGTGACTGCTTTGGAGTTGTTCAATGCGAACAGACAGATAAAGCATCTGTAATAATGATTACTTTAGTCTGGCACGGGCTCAATTTCCTAATCGCCAATGCGATAGTCAGAAATTCTGCTAGGAATATAGGGGTAAAATCAGGCAGTCGGAACGCAAACGACCAATTCAACTAGGAGGAAAATATCCCAACTCCAGCCTTCTCCACTCTTTGAGTCGCATCCGTAGCGATTACAAAATGCTCAGGAAACCGGCTTTGCAGCATTCCCTGTACGCCGATGACATCACTCTCTGGACCACCACGGGTAACTGTGGCGAAATCGAATACACCCTTCAAAAGGCAACAGAAACGGTTCAAGAACATGCGCGGAGTATTGGCCTCAGCTGCTCAGCACCTAAGTCAGAACTACTTCTCATTCGTCCCAAAGATCCTTCACCTCCGGCAATTTCAGTGTATCTAGATGGTAAACTCATCCCAGAGGTAAAGAAGACGAGAATTCTAGGCCTCCACATTTCCAAAGACAGCTCCAATACCATTGCGATAGGTGCCATACGAAAATCAGTGCGGAGTATCTCTGCCCTCATCAAGCGAATTTCTAATCGACACAGGGGCATGCGCGAAGCGGACACGCGCCGCTTGGTCCAAGCACTCTGCCTATGTAAGATAACTTACTCCCTTCCCTATTTATACCTCTCACCCCTCGAGAGGGACCAGGTAGATCGCCTCATCCGCACAGCATACAAAACCGCGTTGCACCTCCCTAACAGCACTCCTACAAGCAAGCTTCTTCAGTTGGGGGTGCACAACACGATTGATGAACTGGTCGAAGCTCACCTCATTAGCCAGTACACACGCCTCTCCCAGTCTGAAACAGGCAGGCAGCTCCTTCAGCGCCTCCAAATCAATCTCGTAGGACACACCTCCTCCGTGACTTCTCCCGATAGCGTCAGCGACAGTCTCTACATCCCTCCACTACCGAAAAATACCCATCCCGTTTACAATCGTGACCGGAGGGTAGCCAGGGCCACGGCATTGCATAAGCGATTCCCACCTTCGCTCCCAGCAGTTTATGTAGATGCGGCAGAATACTCCCCTCGTCCTGCCTTCGCAGTGGCAGTCACAGATAATTCCCATAAACTCCTTAGTTGCGCCACATTTGACCGTGTGGCTCAACCTATTGAGGCTGAAGAAGCCGCCATTGCCCTTGCAATTGCTGAGACTCGGGCTGAATATATATTTTCAGATTCAAAAACGGCAATTCGCAACTTCGCTATGCGCCGCATTCACGCACCCGCTTACCGTATCCTGCGATCAATTCCTTCTCCTCAACGTTTAATTGCCCTCCTATGGGTTGCAGCGCACTGTGGACACCCAGGGAATGCGGCCGCTCACGAACAAGCCCGAGCACTCGTCAACCGGGCAGTGGATGGCCTACCTTCCTTTCGCAGTGCGCGGGAACACCTACTAACCTATCATGAAATTGCCCTGCATTATCGCAATTCCCGCCTGCAATACCCGTCGCCTCATAAACGTCTGAACAAGACCGAACAAGTAGTTTGGCGCCGACTGCAAACTAGCACTTTGCAGTCTCATTTAATCAACGCCGAAATTCATCCTGGCGACACCTCGCCAAACTGCCGTCTCTGCCCAAGTCCGAGAGCTGATTTCGACCACATTTATCGAAATTGCCCCAACAACCCAACTTCTCCGTTTGAAGGGACTGAGCGACAGGAGCGATGGGAGGCTGCTCTGCGCAGCTCACGTCCGGATGACCAACTCCGGATTGTGCGCTGGGCCATAGAGGTCGCCGAGGCTCAAGGACTTTCGGCCACCTAGGGCGGCCTGAGGGCCCACCGTTTTCCTTTTCCCGTTACCCTCCCTATACCGCCCTCACTTGCCTAGTGTCAATAAAGTTGTTTCCTCCTCCTTGCCAACGTGGCTCGTTCCTTTTTATTTCTTTTTCTTTTTCACGCGCCTCGCGTGCACGTGCAGAACTGCGTTCAAAAAATGGTCCAGTGTGCCGACTACAAAGCGCGCGCTCGCGCGTTTCTCCTGTAGTTTCGTTTTGGCTTTTAGACGCTGAAGGACTTCACCACACAAGGATTGGAAAGAAACGGGAAGAAATATTCTTGTTACTTGTTGGGACATCAACTAGCTTATGTAATGTAACCCCGTACAAACGATTCGCGACCGCAGGTCTGGCCGCATATACTTTCAACCAAAGGTTATGGGGAGGGAAATATTTTCATAGAGCCAATGGGGACGATTTTTGGAAGCGATTGCAGCGCCGTCTGGCTTTTGAAGATCATCGCACTAACAATTAAAAATATTGTTTTGCTGACAATTCAAACATTTTTGACTATTTCATGCACACAAAAGAAGTTTTAGAACCATGAGTATTGTTTGTAAAATTTAAAACCGCTTAGAATGTGAAATACGTTCTGAAATCGCAAGGGCGCTTTCGGAAGCGTCAAAATGGCGGCTGGCGACCCGTCCCTTACGAAAATGAATTTAAAGTTTCTTTAGAACTCCTAATCAGTTCCTATAGAGTCTAAAGGAACTCAATAGGAACTCGCCATCTACGGAATGTTTTCCATAGGACGACTATAGAAAGTCTAAAAATACCTGTCTATAGAAACACGTCATTTCACGCACAATAGAAAGCGTATTGAACTCATATGTACTGAATTCTATAAAGTCACTTCTATAGAGCATCTTTAAAACATTTAACGCTTTCTTTCTACAGACTGGTTCACCATACGCACTCTATAAGGGATGTATCTACTAAATTCTATAAAGTAACCTTTATAGAGTACCTTTAAAACTTTTAACGCTACCTGTCTATAGAGTGCATTTCTATATGTCCTCTATAAGGGATCCATAGACGGTGTATGAATACATGTAACATTCTTATGAAAAAAATGTTTCATAAAGAACCTACTTACGCCCACTGCAGGGCGAAAATCTCTTCCATATTTTTCTCCAATTAACATCGTCATGTCGTAACTGCGGCCATGTTGTTGTCACAAACATTTTAATCTAATCCGACTAGCTAGCGTACTGTCGCCTCCCGCCATGCAGCAGATTGTATACCCTTGGAATCCTATCTGTCGCCCTTAATGACCATTGGTCACCCCCCCTGCACACTACATTTCCTTCCCATATGTTAATTTAATGACCTTGACTTCGACTATCATATGACTAAAATTTGCGTAAGGAAAAGCAAACGCAGCGGTGTTACTGAGCTTGTAACCATTCTGTCACATCGCAAAGACTTGCCTTTTTTGCTGTATGGGAATTATTCAAACAAGAAGTTAAAATGATAGCTATCGAAGAGTCAGTGATATTGGCTTTTGAAAGAAAGAACAATTACAAGGCATTGTATAGACTCCTCAGTGAATTACACGAGCTTGAATGTTTGCATCCGGGACAATATATTGATGACATCCACAGCACCAAGGCGCAGTTACAAGCGTTGTACGCAGAAAAATACAAAGGTGCACTTGTACGTGCGCGAGCGATCCGTTTTATAGAAGAACAGCCTTGTAGTAGGTCTCTATAGCGATGAGCGCCAGCTTGCGCTGTCTAAACAAATTGTAGAGATAGAGTATGATGGAATTATTGGCAGTGAGCCTACTCTAATAACTCAAGCGTTTTTCGCATACTACGAAAAACTTTTTCACAATCATGAGCCATTGGTTAAAGGTGCCTCTGCCAACAAGTTTATAACGTTGCTACCACAGTTAAATCAGGATGATCGTGATTATACAAATGGAAAGTTTGATATCAGTGAAGTAACTGCATGCATAGATTCGTTAGCGAAAAACAATACGCCAGGTCCAGATGGCCTTACTGCCGAAATTTATCAGTGTTTTCGCTCAGTGTTGTCACCATTATTACTTCAGGTGTACCGCGAGGCCTTGGAAGTTGGGTATCTACCTGCTACAATGTATGAAGGGCACACTGTCCTTATAGCCAAAAGCAATGACGAAACTAAATTGGAAAAGGTCAATGGCTACCGGCCTATTTCCTTATGCAATGTAGATTATAAAATTTTGCAAAGATGCTAGCGAACCGTTTACAATACGTGATAAGGTCAGTGGTTGGTGAACACCAAACATGTGGCATCAGAGGTCGATCCATTCAGACACACATCCATGTTGCGAGATCGGTGCTAGAGTGTGTAGCTGAGGGGAATGGGCAGGTTGCGATGGTACAGGTAGACCTGGCTAAAGCGTTCGACAAGGTGAATCATTCGTTCCTGTTCACTGTACTAGAGCATATAAATATCGGATCCCAGCTCCTGAAAGGTATCAGAACATGTTATGCTAACAGCTCAACGAGGCTCATAGTGAATGGCTCGCTCTCTGATCCGATCAGGCTTTTGTCATCAGTAAGACAAGGATGTCCTTTGTCACCTCTTCTGTTTTGCCTGTATTTAGAACCACTTTGTTGGAGCATTCTGAAAGAAAAAAATTTTCAAGGGTTTAAATCCCCGTCAAATGAGATTCGGGTTCTCGCGTATGCAGATGACGTGGCCTTTTTCTGTGCGGATAAATTGAGTGTAAGAACTGCCCTTGCAATTACAGAAGAGTTTTGTGCGGTTTCTGGAGCTAGTGTTAACTATGAACAAAGCTCAGGCTTTTGGTGTGGGCTATGGGCCACAATGCCGTCACACTATGCCGGCATTCAATGGAAAAAAAGATCTATGCTACTTAGGTGTCCCTCTCTCACAATACAGGAATAGCAACAGTCATTGGTCGGGGGAAGTTAAAAAGCTGCAAAGTAAAGTGAGTAAGGGCGCAGTTTGTCGATGTTCAGCCGCGCTAAAGCATGCAACGTGTTTTTAGTTACCCGTCTCATATACGTGCTGCAAGTACTGCACTGCGCACGACTCCGCATTCAGGCATTGCATCGTGTATTTGCAACATTTATTTGGAGCTCCAGTTATGAATCCATGAGACGCGACAATCTCTTCGTCCCACTTGATCGGGGTGGCCTCGGATTGGTCCATCTCTTTGTTAGGCACATTGTTTCTCGACTGTTTTTCTTTCTTGAAAGCGACCATCCGTTTTTGCGTGAAATGTTACAGGTCCGATTAGTTCAGCACCTTCCTAATATAGTAGTTTCATCAGATTTCATAGGTACTTCACAGGCTCCTTGGGGCTTCCTCAAGGAAGTTGTAGACTCATTCCTTTTGCTGAAAGTTTAGCCTTGAGTATATTTTCACTGCGAGCCGAAAAGCGATTTCTGTTGCACTGGTGGACTCGATTTTCCCAGATCCTTTGTATCGAACACCTTATTTAAGTCGGCCTTATCAGGATGTACTTAGAAGGGTTTCAAAAATGTGTGTACCTCCCGGTGTTAAAGGGACAACCACCCAAAACTTGAATTGAGATGATCCCACTGGCGGAAAGATTGTGTGTTGCATTGGCTCAAACGACGCCACTTTTCATCAATAAACACGGGTTTGTGTTTTTATTTCTTCATGCAAAGTCGCGAAAACTGACGTTTGGTAACTCAAGCGGCAAGCATACGAACTAGAGTTAGAGTCCGGTCACGTGATATTCTACAAATTTGCGCAATATTTTATTTGTTTATTAGTACCGGACCGCATGGAACTTTTGATATTATAAGCTTTTTGTCACTTACAATGTGCAGATAGCCGTTCGTTTGTAGCGCGCGTTGCTACTGCACACTTCTGCCGTCACGTGCGAAAGCGTGGTTTCGGATCTAGCTGGCCTGGCTTGGCTCGGCTATGGCCAGAGTGGCAGCGCCGGAGCCCGGCCATTCATGAAGTAGGCGCGGACATGCGAAAGAACGCCTTACAAATACAAGATCGGCCTGGCAAACAATGCCAGCTCGTCGCACCATCGTTTTATTTCGAAAAGTAGTTGAAGAGGTCAAAGTGTGGGTGGTTAATCGCAGCTACGCTCACTCCTACGAAAGCGGAACGATGTCCGGAAGCGAGGCGGATTATCGGCATCGCGATCACTTTTCAACGTTGCTAGAGTGCGCACTCTGCCTTTTTTAGAGGCTTCTCAGATCGAAAAATTCTGCGTGCGAAATATCCACGTGCTTTTGGAAGTAACCGCTGCAGGTGAAAACAGTACAGAAGGCAAGCTTTCCATTGCGCCATAAAAATAAGGGTCCTTAAAAATCGGTTGTCAGTCCCTTTAAAACATTTTTCTTTAAACTTCTTTCGGAAACTCTCCCTGTGAAAACCTGGTTGAATTAGAAAGGGTTGCTTCGTGCCATGGTCCACGAACTGCCGACTCTGTCCACGTGCGGAAACAATTGATCACTGTTTTATTGATTGTACAGACACAAAATTTTTTGGGACATTCTCCAGCGGACTCTTAAAAAGGACATCGACATCAGTCCGTACACAATTAGGTTTCTACCTTTTAAAACGACTGCCGGTCCACCCTATCATATATGTTTGTAGTACTTGGTTTGTACAGCCTATGGAGATCGAGACCGTGAGATCGCCACGCAGAAAACCCGCGTTCCACTAGATCTATCTACCGAGAAACCGTGGCCTATGTCAGAAGTGTGTACGCTGCCCAGGAAGTACCTCCTGACTGGATGCATTTGTTGGACGTCTGTGTGTGTTTGCCCGAGTTCTGAGTGCGTAGGCGGTCTCTCCCTGTGACCTTAGTTTTCATTTCCATGTAATAAAGAAAAAAAAGCAGCGGTGGCGCAGTGGTAGAGTATCGGCGTCGAGTGCTCGAGGTCCCAAGTCCGAATCCCACTGCCGGACCCAGGGCCATCGGTTTTTCTTAAGGAAAGCAGAGCGCTCGACCTCGCCTTCTGTTAAGTACAGTATCCTCTCGAGAGGACATCGCCCAACGTGGCGAGCAAGTGGCATAAAAGGCTTTTTTTTCGAAAAAATTATTGCGAAAGGTTTCTATTGCCATCCTAAAGAAACACCACAGAACATCTCTATAAAAATTTGTCTTCACAGTCTCAAAAAGAACTAGGTATAAATTCTCTATTGAAATATGTCTGTACGATCTTAAAAGGAACTCGATAGACATGTTCCATAGAAAAACATACATAAAGTTTCTATAAGAATGTGGTAGAAAAATTCTATAGGCGTCAAAGTAAACACCATAGGATTCTATCGAGCAAGTTCAAAAGGCTTTCTAAAGAAACGCATTAAAATTTTTCGTAAGGGGCAAAGCGGGCGATATGCCGTCGTCGTCTGCTACTGCATGGTGGGTGCTCCCCTGGTCGATGCAGGCAGGTACCCCCATAATTTCTCTCCCAATTCGAAAGTCATTATCACGGACTCCCGGAAAGCATGTGCTCATTACTTGTCAGGGGAGATATCCCCCTTAGCCAGCCAAATTTTAAAACGGGCTCTCGCTGATCCAGCCCCGAAACTCATCGTATGCGCTCCTGGACATCAGGGCTTACGGGGTAATGAGGCCGCTGACGCGGCCGCCCGAGCGCTTACCCACCTGGCTCTTATGACTCGGAGGCCAATACACCTCTGCTGCGGTTCAAAGAAATTCTGTCCTATTATCGCGACACTCACCGCCTTTTCCCGGCTCCTGCAAAGGGGCTGAGTAAGGCGAAAGAGCGAACTCTAAGGCGCCTGCAGACAGGAACTCTACTGTCGTGCAATCTTAAAACATGTCGACGCGAACACAGATGGGCGGTGCCCACACTGTGGGGAGACCTGCGATATCTTCCACATGGTGTGGGCATGTACAAAAAATCCCCACCTACCCCCTTCCCCTACCCCTTCCCGAGAGGCATGGGAGACTGCCCTCCTCAACTGCTCATTGCTAGAGTCCCAACGGGCTCTGGTGCGACGGGCGCGAGACGGGGCCTCGTCATGCGGTGTCCCGGAATAGGGACGCCGACCATGTAGCGGGGTCATGCTTTGGCCCCGTACCTCTCTCCTCTATAATAAAAGTTTTTCATCATCATCATGATTTCTGTCGTTTGCATAGTGTATTTGGATCCTGTTTCCATATTAGAGAATAATAATAATAATAGTAATAATAATACTAATAATCCTATCTTGTGTCCACTTCAGGACGAAGGCCTTTCCCAATGCTCTCCATCCTTGCCTGTCGTGCGCCAGCTGATTACATTTGATGCCTGCAAATTTCTTAATCTCGTCCACCAATCTTACTCTCTGTCCACGGCTACGCTTACCCTCTCTTGGTATCCATTTCGTCGTTTTCACTGTCCATCGGTTATTTACACTTTTCATCACTTGGACTGCCCATGTCCATTTTTTCTTCTTAACATTGATGATTATGTCGGCGTCCCCCATCCGTTCGATGACCCACTCGGCTGCCTTCCTATCTCTTAATGTAACGCCTAATATTTTTTTTTTCCATCGCCTTCTCTCGAGCTTCTATGTAATTCTCCAAGTTTCTGCCCCGTATGCCAGTACTGGCAAGTTGCAGTACTTTTATAATACGCTTGAGTGATAGCGGTAGGTTTCCGTTCATGAGTTGGGAATGTCTCCCGTATGCGCGCCATCCCATGCTTATTCTAAGGTGCCTTTCTTTTACGTGGGTCGATTCTCTTGTCAGTAACTGTGCTAGATATAGGTATTCTTCTACGACTTCCAATGTCTGGTTTTCAATCGTGAAGACACGTTTTGTTGCCGTGCCACTTATCATTATCTTTGTTTAATGCATGTTCATCTTTAATACTACCTTAGCGCTTTCTCAGCTGAAGTCTTCAGTCATATTCTGCACTTCGTCGCCATCATGGCTACAGAGTACTATGTCGTCGGCAAAGCTTAAGTTACTCAAATGTTCGCTGTTAATCCTTTGCCCTGTTTCGTCCCAGTCTGATAATTTGAAGATTTTTCCCAAACATGCAGTAAATAGCATTAGAGAAATTGTATCTCCTCGTCTGACACCGTTATGTATCGGGGTTTTCCTGCTTTTTCTAAGGAGGAGTAGGGCGGCTGTAGAATTTTTATAAATATTGCCTATCATATTTAGGTAGCTGTCACATATTCCTTGACGGCGCAATGCCTCCAGGAATACTGGTATCTCTGCCGAGTCAAAATCTTTTTCGTATTCTGTGAAAGCTTATAAGAGACTTGGACTAAGAGACTTATAAGCATTTCGCATATTTACTTGGAAGGTTACCGCTGCCGTAAAGACGAGCAGAGCCACAACAGTGATCACACATACGAGCGGCAAGGAAACTGGTTTGTTGTAATGACATTGATGTTTTTGCATGAAATAAGGACACGTGAGTATTGTTTTAGAAGAAGCACCGGTCAGTAGGATTCATAATTCTTGATGTGCAAAAAGCTACATGGCCTGTGCAGCGCCCCACCATAGATATTCGGAGCTCAGCTGTCCACCGCTCAAGGAATCAATACATAGAACTGCACGAATCCGTGTCAACAGAGCATACATCTGGAGTTTCTGCACTTTTGCGATGATGCCTTATTGCTCTATTCACAGTACCAGTATCTTGCAGCTTCATTTGAACATAACCGCGCAACTTTCACAGGGGTGGAATGGTGCGTGCGCGACTGTCAGTCTTCTGGTACTTGCTACCCACATTCGCTTGTCGTTACCCATTCAAGAAGTTTCATTTTAAAATTACATCAGCGTTCTTTCTGAATACGCTTCTCGTGACTTTAAATGGCAAGTTTTTTTATGCTAATCCATTTGATGTTTTACAAATAAGGTAAGCAATCTAAAGGCTTTGCTGGCGTTTGTTTACTGCGGCCGGTGGTGCGCTGTCGTCGCTTGGATGGTGGCGACACCTGATAAGGGACGCGCAAATATTTTAAGTTTATGTAAGAGGACTAGAAAGTGCAACGTAAATTAAGACTTTTTATGCATGCGGGACGGAATGATAGGGGCCGAAGAGTAAAAGAAAGATGAAGATCAGGTGGGTTGCTGTGGTTTAAGTTTTTCCGTAAATGACTGAACAGTTTCGCAATGTATCATATCCGCAGAAAGAGCATTCAAATCTGTGACGATGCGCAGAAAAAATGAGTTTTTAAAAAAGCTTTTGTTTTACAAGAACACTCCTGTTTTGCTGGATGCTCGGAACGAGTTGATCGGCGATGAACCGATTCTATGTACGCATCCTTGCTTATTCGCAGCTTGTCCCGTGGTTAGCTAGAAACATATACTTCAATCGATCATGCTGTCGTCTTGTCTGCAATGTATTCCTTCATTCTCGCAGTTACGCAGGTTTTGTGCATCAGCTCTCGCATGCTGCAGACAAAAGTAAACGTTAATTGCAAATATTTTCTCATCTTGTTTAAAGGGCAACTCCGGTGATCTTTCAGCGTCCACAGATCTCAATGAAATGACTTATGGACGGGATCACTGCGCCGCTGCTGGAGGACCCTTGCGTAAAAGGGCATGCGCTTCACTAAGCAGAATTTAATGAGGCGTGCACTGACTGTTCCAGCTCTGCACGAGGAATCGCTCGGTTCCACGCCGAGCGAAGAGTCGCATTGTATAGTTTCTTACCTCGAGGGGAAAACCGGCGCTGTTGTATGCGTGGATTGGCATCATCCATGAAGAGCTCAGACACCTTCTGTTTGTCACAATGATTAATTTTGCACTGAAGGACTATTTATTTTTTGGAATTAACCAAAAGGAAATTTTATTGTCTTTGAGAACTGCTTTTCTACGCTGCTTTTTAAAACGTGAAGAGCAGCGGCTGGCCACTAAAGTTGGTTGACAAGCGGCAACGTCAACGCTCACTCCTCGTCCGTCTGTAGTCGGTTTCTTCTCGCCGTTTATTACGCTCTGAAGGTGAACTACATTTGATTGTAAGATGCAGCAGGGGTGAATGACATCTGTTTTAGAGAAACTTTATTTATGCAGCTGTATCCACGCATGATTGAAAGCCCCGCTCGACGCCACCCAACACAAGTCTCGTAGACATATGTACCATAACTTTCTGCGAAATCCGTATGGATTTCCTTGTAGCCTTGTGCACGGGTTGATGCTAATTTTCTCTTTCATAAGCGTTGCTCCACTTAGCGAGTTTCTGCAGAACTCATCTGCCCATATGTGCTTCGAGTTGTCGATCATTTCGCCCTCGCGTGCTTGGCCTCCTGCTTAGCTCAATTGGCAGAGAGAGCACCCGGACAGGCGTTGGTCCCGGGTTCGAACCCCGGACCACGAATTTTTCGCCAGCTAAGAAGCTTTCACTTCTGAAAAATCCGTAATGGATTTCCTTTGGCTTTGCGCTGCAAACGGGTGCATGTTAATTCTCCTTTTAATGTACCATAATTCCCATCTCGGCACAACGCCCCCTAAGAAACTCGCATAGACGGTGGCGCAACGATTTCCTCTAGGTAACTGTGAGAAACTGTACGGATGGTGGCCTACAACACTGCTCGTGCGGCCCGGAACGCAACGCATAGGCCTTGTCGTCGGATAGCCCCGGCGACGGCTACAGTTTCGCGGATTACATGGTTGCTTAAATCCGCCGTCTACAAGGAACCACAGAATACACCAGCGCTACAGTACTAGCTGCACCGTGCCGTCCGCAGTCGGCTAGCGAGGGCGTGAAGCTGGGTGCAACTACAGCGCCACGAATGTACGGGCGGGTGGTAGTTCCGCGCAACACTGTCGAGCTTTACAACTGAAGCTAACAGACTACGTTTGCAATAGGATGTGTGAGCTAGGTAGCAGTGTTTGAGGTCTGTTGGCTGCGGTGTGTCAGATAGCGACACAGCGAGGACCACATGCACTTTCTCATGCAATCGCAGAGCGGGTTTTGGTGATATTCTTCAACGGACCGACACGGCAAGGCAAAGGGGTACGTCTGCTCCATAGACTTACACAAGTTTCGTGTCTCTCGTTTTGAAGCGCGCCAGCAGTGCTCACTGCCAGCGGATTGCCGCAAAGCTCTCTCATTCGTTGCTGGCGCGCTCATTGGAGAAAGAAAGGGAAGTGACCCACCACGAAGGCAGCACTTGCGGCTTCAAAATGCATGCCGCTACTGTCGCTCTTATTTGCTTTATCTCACCCACGATCCCCGATCAGCTTCGCATGATGTACAGAGAGCATAAATGAAACATGAAACTGCCAGCGGAGCGCGGTCAGCGCAAGCAACTGCAAGTGCCCGCCGGAATAACATGTGGTAGCAAACAACAACCCTCGGTGACCCGATAAGGTTGACCGCGATGTGCTCCGAAGCGGCCAAGAGGCGACCCCAAATTCTTCGAATGTACGGCGTTGTCGCAAGCGGCTTTTGCGCATCGGTGCGCTCGACCTGCGGTCACTGAACTGTTTGATGTTCGCTGTGATTCAGCATAGCCTCAGAAAGAAACACCTTGGGGGTCGTCTCCGCGATAGGTCACCGCGAATGGAGGATGCGAAATTTGAAAGCCGCGTACTGCAGTGATCGCAACAGTGCGCTGTAACAGTACGCCTCGATCAGAAGCGCTGTTACGGCGCGTACAGTACTGTTCACTGTCAAAGGGAACAGTGGATGGACGAATGGATAAATATGAGCGCACCTCTTATAACGGGGCGAGGACCGCTGCTTCACCGAGCTCGATATTTAAGTTTGCCCAATGTATTACTTTTTCGAATGAAGGTCTTCTTCGCAAGATGATGCTGGCTGGCAGCTGCATTAGGTTTCGCGCACACTTATCGAACGCCATGAGCGGCGCTCTTGGAAGAAGCAGTGCACGCGGAGCAAGCAACTCATGTTGTTCGTATTTGAAGGCAGGTGCTTTCCTTCCAGTCGTAAGTTAAGTCGATCGATTCACTTATAATCGTGAAATGGTTATCGTATCACAATGGCGCTGTTTGTTTGAAACCGAAAGCTTTATACGTTTTTGCAAGCTGAAAAACATGAGCATGCATTCACTCATGATGAACAATTTTAGCTTTGCGCGTTTTTTTAGATGAGGCTTTTATTCCATCGTGTGTTCTCCTTTTACAGTTCTGTACCACCGGTGAAACGCATTATGTCGTTTGCATATAATGTGTTTTGCAGGCTTGGGTGGACAGCGGAAGAAAAACGACGTCCTGAAGCACGAACCAGATGCAGCGCTTTTGCCGCCGTTTTCTGACGTTGCGTCCCTCGCCGTCGTCACAACGTCGCCGAAAGCGAAGGCGACCAAACACACGCGGAGCGCACAGACCATCGCCAGCCGAGCGTCACACAACGTGGGCAGATGAATTTAACCCAGAACCCCCCGAAATAAGTGTGCAATGTGCGCCACTGGAACAACAAGAAATATTCACAATTACAACTTATATGCCTTACTTCAAGCTTCGCAGTCCAAAATCCACAGCATTGCAAAAGAAGCACACTGCCCGCAAAAGCTTGTTGGTTTTGTTATTGTACTTGTGGCGCCCACTATAGGACCGTTTTTTCGTGGGCGCCGTCATGTTGCCTAGCAGGCGGAGCCCCGCCTCCGATCTGGCAACTCACTGGCTTGTGCAAACGCCCGCTTTTGCATATAATTTTCATTGTTTTTTTTTGAGTTCTGACGCGCTCAGTTGCTCCTAAATTGCGGCTCTTTATATAGGAAATGTGTCTCTGCAACGGCTCAACAAGTTTTCAGCCATTGATACTCATTGACTTTTGCAGAGGACGTCGCGAGAGTACCGTTGTGCCGCACATTAAATGAGGAGCATTTCTTAGCAAACTTCGGCGACTTTGAGCGTATCTATCTATCTATCTATCTATCTATCTATCTATCTATCTATCTATCTATCTATCTATCTATCTATCTATCTATCTATCTATCTATCTATCTATCTATCTATCCGCCTACGATTTTGTGCTCTCCTGGCCGCTTCGCTAATGGGATGTTTACGAAAATTGGTATGCCACAACATGACTGCCTGACGAACATAAATGGCAGGTCATAACATGAAAATCATAATATGCATGTCATAAGTGGCATGATTTACATGCCACGGTCTTATGCTCTCCTGGCCGTTTCGCTAATGGGATGTATGCGAAAATTGGTATGGCACAACATGACTGCCTGACGAACATAAATGACAGGTCATAACATGAAAACCATGACATGGATGTCATAGGTGGCATGATTTACATGCCACGGTGTTAGTGCTCTCCTGGCCGTTTCGTTAATGGGATGTATACAAAAATTGGTGTGCCATAATATGACTGCATGGCGAACATAATTGGCAGGTCATAACATGAAAAGCTTGACATGCATGTCATGAGCGGCATGATCTACATGCCACTCGTTAAGTTAATGGAATGTATACCAAAATTGCTATGGCACAACACGACTGCATGACGAACGTGAATGACAGGTCATAACGTTAGAATCATGACATGCGTGTCATGAGTGGCATGGTTTACATGCCACAATCATGGTGCTCTTGCAGGCCGTTTCGTTAACTTCATATGTATCAAGCTCGGTATAGCGAGACAACAATGCAAATCCATTTTACGTTTCTTATGCGGGCTTCGCATTTCCTTGATTCCCACTGCACGTTCGATCTGCCAATTTTTGTACGGCGAGCTCTTTGTCTTTTGCAAAGCGCACACACGTTTCCGCGCTTTCTGACGAGCAGGAGTACTCTTTGGGGACACAAGGAACTTGTTTTTTTTTCTTTTGTTGTATTTCTGCCACGGGGTGCAGGGTGTCTGAGGTCGTGCGTAGGCGCGGTGTGGCTGGTTTCGGTTACATCGCTCGGGTGGTTTCTGCTTTCTTGTTAAATGCGAAGCATTTCTTAGCGAACTTCGGCGACGTTGAGCGTATCTATCTATCTATCTATCTATCTATCTATCTATCTATCTATCTATCTATCTATCTATCTATCTATCTATCTATCTATCTATCTATCTATCTATCTATCTATCTATCTATCTATCTATCTATCTATCTATCTAGTCGCCTACGACTTTGTGCTCTCCTGGCCGTTTCGTTAATGGCATGTACACGAAAATTGGCGTGGCACAACATGACTACATGACGAACATAACTCAGAGGTCATAACATGAAAATTATGAAATATATATCATGATCGGCATGATTTACATGCCACGGTCATGGTGCTCTCCTGGCCGTTTCGCTAACGGGATGTATACGAAAATTGGTGTGGCACAACATGACTACATTACGAACGTAACTGAGAGGTCATAACATGAAAATCTTGACCTCCATGTTATGAGCGGCATGATTTACATGCCACGGTCATGGTGCTCTCCTGGCCTTTTCGTTAATGGAATGTATGCGAAAATTGGTGTGACATAAGAGGACTACATTGCGAACATAAATGGCACGTCATAACATGAAAATCATGATATGCATGTCATGAGAGGCATGATTCACATGCGACGGTCATGGTGCTCTCCTGGCCGTTTCGCTAATGGGATGTGTACGAAAATTGGTGTGGCATGACATGACTGCATTACGAACATAATTGACAGGTCATAACATGACATAGATTGCACAGCCACACTACTCCTACATGAGAGAAGCAGAGAAATACCGATCAGGAGAGGTGTGAGACAGGGAGATACAATATCCCCGATGCTATTCACTGCATGTTTAGAGGAAGTCTTTAAACGTCTAGACTGGGAAGAAAAGCGCATTCGAATAGACGGAGAATATCTAAACAATTTAAGATTTGCAGACGACATTGTGCTCTTTAGCAATGATGGTGACGAATTACAAAACATGATTGATGACATAAACAGGGAAAGCATTAAAATTGGATTAAAATGAATAGGCAAAAGACCAAAGTTATGCTCAATAGCTTAGCTAAGGAACAGGAATTTAAAATCAACAATGAACCCTTACAATGTGTAAACGAATATGTATATCTGGGACAGTTAATATCAGGAACTCCTACCCAGGAAAATGAAATTCTCCGTAGAATAAGGCTGGGCTGGAGCGCATTCGGAAGGCATTACGAAATCATGACCGGAAACTTACCGCTCTCATTAAAGCGAAAAGTATTCAATCACTGCATTCTCCCAGTGCTAACGTACGGTGCAGAAACATGGAGAATAACGAAAAAACTAGAGATGAAACTAAGGAGCACGCAACGTGCAAGTCTTTAAACGTCTAGACTGGGAAGAAAAGGGCATTCGAATAGACGGAGAATATCTAAACAATTTAAGATTTGCAGACGACATTGTGCTCTTTAGCAATGATGGTGACGAATTACAAAACATGATTGATGACCTAAACAGGGAAAGCATTAAAATTGGATTAAAAATGAATAGGCAAAAGACCAAAGTTATGCTCAATAGCTTCGCTAAGGAACAGGAATTTAAAATCAACAATGAACCCTTACAACGTGTAAACGAATATGTATATCTGGGACAGTTAATATCAGGAACTCCTACCCAGGAAAATGAAATTCTCCGTAGAATAAGGCTGGGCTGGAGCGCATTCGGAAGGCATTACGAAATCATGACCGGAAACTTACCGCTCTCATTAAAGCGAAAAGTATTCAATCACTGCATTCTCCCAGTGCTAACGTACGGTGTAGAAACATGGAGAATAACGAAAAAACTAGAGATGAAACTAAGGAGCACGCAACGTGCAATGGAAAGAAAAATGATAGGGGTAACGCTAAGAGATAAAAAAAGAGCGGAATGGATCAGAGAACAGACAGGAGTAGCCGATATTATCAATTAAAAGAAAGAAGTGGACCTGGGCAGGACATGTCATGAGGAGGAAGGATAATAGGTGGACAGTAAGAGCGACGGAATGGATACCACGAGAGGGAAAACGCAACAGAGGTAGGCAAAAGGTTAGATGGAGCGATGAAATTGAAATGTTTGCGGGCATAAAGTGGAACCAACTAGCTCAGGATAGGGTGGATTGGAAATCGTTGGGAGAGGCCTTCGTCCTGCAGTGGACCTAAACAGGCTGATGATGATGATGATGATGATGATGATGATGATGAACATGAACATGAAAATCATGATACGCATGTCACGAGCGACGTGATTTACATAGCACGGTCTTGGTGCTCTCCTGGATGCGGATGTATACGAAAACTGGTGTGGCACTACATGAATACATGACGAACATAAATGACAGGTCATAGCATTACAATCATGATATGCGTGTCATGAGCGGCATGGGTCTTGGTGCTGTTGCGGACCGTTTCGTTAACTTCATATGTACGAAAATCGGTATAGCGAGACAACAATGCAGATCCATTTTGCGTTCCTGATGCGTCCTTCGAATTTCCTTGATTCCCACTGCACGTGGGATCTGCCAATTCTTTTTGAGCGTTTCTTTTTTTTTTTTCACCCAGTAATACGATTGACAGGCGTGGACTAGTGTTTGTCGCGAGAAAGAAACGGCGGTAAAGATGGTGATAAGCAACGCGACAATTAGGCGTCGGCTCTGGCGAACTGCTAGGCAGCGTCGACAGGAGAGACAATGCAGGGACCCCCTCCTCCCATGTCCCCCCCCCCCTTTTTTTTTTTATCATACCTAACAGTGAAGATAGCTGGAGTTTCTGCCTGCTGTGAGGCAGATCGCGGCAGCCGAAATCAAGCAGTGCGCGCCCGTGCTCAAACCTATGATCAACCTCGGAAGTGAGCCGTTATTTTTTTTTTTGTTGTTGTTGTTCTCGTCTACTCAATGTACTGTTGTTGCAAAGTTCACCCCCGTAAGGGGCAAAGCTAAGCTGAAGGTGTTGAAGAAAAACTATTCAATCATTAAAAAAAGTGCTTGTTTACCGTTTTTCTTAGAAAAGCTGACTGATTGTTGCGGGACTTGTCGGGCAGGCTTCTTGCGGTCACAACCGATGTGGAGCATCGGTGTGTTCGCCAGAAATTTTAAGACTCCGATATTCCCGAGAACTTCTCACTGTACAGAGCTTTTCCCGTTAAGAACGATACAACTTGAAAAGTACCCAGCCGCGAACTCTCCGCGTCTGGTCATGCACGTCGCATAATTCCTGCGACAGGGGTTTCCTTTTTCTGTAGTTGTTAGCACAACCTTTCCTGTCCTTTTCCTGTAGTTGTGAGCTCGTCACTGGCTTTATATTTCATCAGTCTAATCTCGCTGGCCACCCGAACCGAGTTCAGCACTTCAGAGATATCCTACGGGACACCATGGACCTTAAATGAATAAGCTTAATCGGGCAGTTCTCGGTGTGTCAGGTTTGAATGGTCATTTGGAAGTCATAGTTAGCCAAGGCGAAACTCTCGAATAAAACTGGTTAGCGCTAATAACAGCCGATACAGAGAAGAGAACACAAAACACAAGGCAAGTTTCTTGCCCTCCGCTCCTCTCTGACTTGTTTTCTACTTGCGCTAACGATTTTTCTTCGAGGATACGAACCAGCCAACCCAGCAACAAATTCCGTTCACTCAGTGGCAGACAAAAAATAGTTGGTAACACTGCCAGGAACTTGATAACGAGACGCGTTTTGCTCGGCACCGCCTTGAGTTCCACTGCACGGACAAATGTCTGAGCATCCAGCTACACGCCACTTACCGAGCCAAGCCGAGCGCACACATGAGTTTTCTGGGCTTTGGACTTCGCCAAATCGCATGCCCCTCATGGCTGGATGTCACATAACCTTTTCTCGCACCTATTTGATCCTGCCGAGGCCTCTGTTCTAGAGCTAGGCCTGAACTTTAAAGGGACACTAAAGGCAAACAACCTTTTTAGTTATAACTATGGATTAGGGCCTGTGAACGTCTGAAACGTCACTATTACCTGCACCACCACTCTGTTCACCGAGAAATTTAGGTAAATGCACGACAAAGCTTGCGCCACCTGGAGGACATTCTGCGAACTTCGCGCGGTGATGTAGTCGAGGCGCTACTATGCAGCGGGGAAGGAGAAACAGGTTTCTCTGCGCGCGGGAAGTGACTGTTCCGACCGGGTCACAATAGAGGGCACCCTATTCTGACCGGGTCGTACTAGAGAAACCACTATTTTCACTCAGCTTGGCTTGGTTGCGGATTGCGGCTTTTTCTTGAAATTTTAGTAAGACGGGCCAGGCAACCTGCGTTGCCCACGTCGCGTTTTTTGATCGCCTGTACTCTTTTTTTACGCATTTTGTGATGGAGCAGGGCTGTTTGTGGCGTGTGACGGGCTGGCGTTTGCAAATTTAGTATTTAATGCATGGCAATGGTGGAACACCCATTTCGCGTATTTGCCGACGACTGTATATTATACCGACCAATTAAGAGCCCTGATGATCACCTCATTTTACAACATGACCTGCAGATAGTTAGTAATTGGTGCGAAGCCTGGCAAATGAAGCTGAATTCATCTAAATGTAAAATAATGACATTCTCGCGTAAAACTTCAAATCATAGCTTTTCGTATTACATAAATACAAACCTAGTGTCTCAGGCATCAGCATACAAATATCTAGGCGTTAATCTTACATCAAACCTCTCATGGACCTCTCATATCACAACCATATGCGCTAACGCTTCCAAATCTCTTGGGTATATCCGCCGCAACTTACGGAACTGCCCATCCGACATTCGTAAACTAGCGTTCTTGACATTTGTACGTCCACAACTTGAATTCGCGTCGCCCATATGGTCTCCCTATCATGAATACTTAATCCGCATGTTAGAGGCTATCCAAAATAGAGCTAGTCGATTTATTTCCCGCGATTATAACTACCAGTCAAGTATAACGCGAATAAAACTCAACCTTTCCCTTGAAACTCTAAGTAGTCGACGTGACATAGCACTCTTGTCCCTGTTCCATAGATATGTTTATCAAATGAAGCCAGCACACTTGCCATTGGTACGCGCGCCCTGTACATCACGACGTCTTCACAACGACTTCAGTTATAATCGCATCTATGGGAACACTGACGCATTTAACGCCTCGGCTTTGCCACGAGCTATTCGATTCTGAAATTCGCTTCCTAACAACACTGTCGCGCAAACAAATAAAGATAAATTTAGGGAACTCCTGGTCCTACACTTCTCATCGTAACAAATATCCACATTCATCAAATTATACATTCCGTGGTAACGTGTAATGCAATTCCCCCCCCCCCCCCTCTTATGTGGAATGTGCCAAGTTGTGTGCTGCCATGATATTGCATTTCTTTCCTTTTTTAAGAGTATGCATTGTGCTGTTTTACCATTTGTTTCCATTTATTACACCGGTTTGCCAGCATCTTATTGTGTGCTCTTTTTGCAATCATGTATAGATTACTTTTGTTTTCTGCGTTGCTCCCCTTACTCAATGCTCCCCATGGGGCCTGTAAGGTACTTCTAAATAAATAAATAAATAAATCATGTAGCCTTCCGCGCAGCTCATGGTGCACGCAAAAAGGCTATATGGCACAGTACCAAGCACTCTTGGCGCAGGGTCGAACGCACTTTTGCTAACCATAAAGCATGCACTCTTTAACAGGACCAGTCGATAAGATGTAGATACAAATGTCCCCGAGGCTTACCCCTCGAGCACAGTCAATAAATTCGATCCTTAAATCATGATGCACAGAGGTTGCTAAGCAGGATTCATACCCCTTGCGATAAGGCACACAAAAGGCACCACAGACAGATCGTCAACAAACGTGTGTTTATTAACCAGGACAACACTGCTCGGCAGCCACGGTGTGCGAACAAGTGCTCATAGCAAGACCAATCGAATGAGTGCACCTACACAGAACTTGAAATCACATACTGTGCTCATAGGATGATGTGCTGGTCGGAAGCGCCCTCATATCTACAATTAGGTTTTAATATAGTCGATTTTATTTTTGCGTCCTTGCACATTATGCATACAAGCATTAGCAAATTAGCATACAAGCAAATTAAACATAAAAGCAGGAGGTCCGAACACAGTTTTCCCAACGTATTCAATTGTGCATGCCAGCAATGTGCGCAAAGTGCCAGTACTACAAAGAGCATGCAGAAAAACAGCTCCACCAGTTAACGCTCAGAGTACAAGAAAGATGACAGCAGCACTGTTTCTGGAAAGTCGCTTAAGTACAAATCGTGCGGCAAGATCGGCCTATAGCAGTGTGACAAAATAAATGCAGAAATCCAAGAAAACATGTACACATTAATAGCACACAGCCACAGACATATCACTCTTCTACCAATAATTCTGTCAAACAACACAACTTCAGCAGCCCGACAGTCATCCTGGCGTGTCTCGCATGCACAGTCTGACTGTGAGGTACAACCTTTCATGCGACTAAGCTCTTGCACAAAGCATACTGCACAGGTTCAGCTTTCACTTACTGAATGTTCGCTCTTGCACAAATGTGGTCACAACATCCATAACAAGACAGAGAGGGAGAGAGAGAAAAGAAAAGGCAAAAAATAAAATGCATGCATAGGAAGAGTGTCCTAGTTAGAGTTGTTCATATAGGCTTACCACTCACAAGAGCAGCAGTGCTTTCACAGCAGTTCTTCAGCTAAGCTGAGCATAACTGAGGAAGGAAATGAGAAGGCCGGACTTAGGAAGGTTTCCAATGTGCCGTCGGCCCCATATTCATGTGTCGAAGTGTATCCTGTGCAAGCATCAGTATCTCCACAGCAACTTGGTACTTGAATAGATCAATCTTACTTAAGGATAGGACTGGATAACGAGAGGACGTGAGGGTATACCACTTTGAAACAAAAGCTCGAAAAACCATGCAGTTGCCTCGGCCTCTGCTGAAAGGAGCCCCTTCTCAATGAGGTAGCGAATCGCAGAAGGTGCCTCTCGAAAAAACTGAACAGCTATACTCACTTTCATGATGGTGAAGTGCCCTGCGCTGATGTGTATGGCAGAGAGGCCATGAGCAATCTTCAAATCATTTTCGAGTCCATGATCTATGACTGCGTGCACATCATTAATATCAATTTTGCTACCTGGGAGGACCTTGATCATTAGCTGTGTTGTCTCCCAAGTAAAAGCATCTTGATCGAAGGAGTTGAGCTCTAAGGTTCTTAAGAACATGAGCAGGATCAGCCATGAAGTGGAGTTTTCTGCATTCGAAGTGAGGATGTAGGATACTGTGAACAGTTTTTGAGCATCTGTGTCTTGACAAGCCTAACAAACGCCACACCGCCCGGTTCGCTGATCCCATGTCGCTGGTTACAACCAGCACCCTAAGCGACATGCTGTGCAACATTTAATTATTAGGCAGAAGACAAGATCCTTAAGCAGCAATGCATCAACAGACCTACATGTGAAATGATATGCCACAACTTGCTTGTAACGACTGTTGAGACCACCCACTATGAATACAAGGGCATGGTTTGCTACAGTGTCATGGGAGTCTGGAAGCGTTGTGCTGCCAAAGATGTAATAAAGCGAGCGGTCATGCTCGTAGGCTTGTGCGATCTCCATGTCATCCATGAAATGCGCGCAGTATTGTTCAATGTGATCCATAGCTAGCACATTTTGCCTAAGCATATCAGACTTCGTGAAGGATGCCTGGCAGAAAGCGAATATTTTACAACCTCCGGACAAGGGTTCCTGTTTGAAGGAAGAGGATATGATAACTACCTTAAAAGTTCGTAGCCAGAGGTCCCACATGCGTGCTTTATTTGTAGAGCTGTCTTGATTGTCTCTTCCAACCAGACGTTTCCCTTGCTGGTCTGTCGTGTCAACGCTTTCTGTTGGTCATCATTTAAAAAGTCTTGCATTAAAAAACCTTTCATGTCTCTGCTGTTGAGATTTCAATTGTTGTTTCAGGCTTCGAATGCAAGCTTTCGCTTTTTTGTGCAACATTTGCAGCCTCTTGTTTTTCCTTAGGTCAGCACACTACCTCCGAAGCTCTGCAATGTTACGTTTCAGAGGACTTGCCCTTTCGTCATTGTCCCTCCCACAGTACTTAAAGAGAACTTTAGCAGGGTGAACACGCTCATTAAAGATCTCAGCATTAACCTGCTGTGGTGAAATTTGATGGTCTGGTGTGATGGGGCACTGAGAAGTACTGGAAGTGCAACTGTGCTGACTGTGCAGATACGTACGTGTAGGTGCATTGCAAGATAAAATGCCTTGGTCATTGGCACCATGATTATTTTCCATGACACCTTTGACAAAATATGTACTCTCTTGTCCAGCTTCAGCGCACATCTTAACACTGAGTGAATGTGACAACATAGCCTGAGCACTTATCCTAGTGTCTTGCAAATCATCATCAGCAGCACTAGAGCAGACAACAACACATGTCGGCAGTGTAGAACTTTTTGCGCATAAGAATGCTGAAGGATCACCTCCATGCGCCAGTGTTCTTTCTGGAGCGATACTTGCCACACTGTCACTGCAACTGATGGAATGGTCATGCGCTCTAGAAATAGATTCTGTTGTCGCAAGGCATAGGCTCGAAGATGCATCTTCAGACATGCAGTTCGCTGGTAGCCCAATGGGCACTGTAGCAGTCGCTGTAGCTGGGAAGAGATGCCTTGGAATGGCTGCAAAAATTTTAAGGTCTTAGTTAAAAGCAGCAGCAGTCAAACATTGCAAGAAGGTCTGCTCCATGCCACTGTACTAACGCAGACAATAACGAACACTGCTGAGTAAAGCCAAATTTGCACCATGAATACGGCTATGAATTTTTATATGAAGCATTAATTTCATTATGAACATTGTAAACAGCACCAAAATATATTAGTGTAGCGGGATGCGCAATGCAGCGGACTCGGAGGCCTTTTTTTTACTCTTCTGATTCAACATGAACTCTTACAAAGTCTCCCAAATTTCTGTCCTTCAAGGCCAACAAGTTCCCCCGTGCAAGTCTAGGATATATGAATACAGGTTGATCCCGTGAACGCAATATTGCATTCTTCAAAGGCAAATACCTATACCTTGACGCTCTTAGTGCGCTAATGCCCTTGCATTGCCGCAGTATATCTTCACATCTTTTCAAAAGAAATGCCCACTTACTGGATACGACACATAGCTGAAACCAAGACTGCAATGCTAACCAGCACGAAGATATAGAATAAAATGGCACATTTGTGAGAAAGCAAGGTCATGTCCTGCTTGTCATATCTTCGCTGTTCATAAATTAATAACGAGTGTGCCACAAGTACAGAAACACTCGTTCTTACAGTTCTATATGCAGTGAACAGTATTAATCACTTTACTGATTGTTCACCCTACTCCTCACCACAGTGAAGTTAAGAAGACACCCTGAGACAGTAGTTGCTGTCCAGTAGTTATGAAAATATGACCCATCACATTGCACTCAGCAACAGAATACCATAGCCGCAGGTGTTACCAGCGCCACAGATCTTACAGGATCCTTCGTTCACCCTTAGCACACCTGACTTTAAAGATGAATCTGGAGCCGTGTCCCAACATGCAAAAATTTCAGATGCGTTGACTTCATCCACATCACCGCACTCGCATCCACAGGCACAGGCTCGTTTATGATTGTAATCATGTATGCTTCCGACTTCCAGAGTAAATAGGGTGCATCGGGAGCAAACATGATGCCATTATAAATGTCAAAATTCGATGTTTTCCCCACCTGGGTTACAAGACCTTTCCTCCGCAATGAGAACTTTCAGATGAGCACTGTCATTTGAAGTGTTGCCGAGAGGTAGGCGTGGCTGTGGAGTAGCTGCAGGACATGGCGACTGCACAAGACAGCCAGAAATCCATGGTGGCTTCCAGCAGGTGGAAGTGGCTGCAAGAGATGCGCAGACTGTTTTCAAGAAGACTACAATATTCAACTTAGCTTCAATAACACAGATGTTAATATAAATGACCAAGCACAAATTAACTTTTAAGAGCAAAGCTTTTTCTTAAAGGGGTCGTGAAACGTTTTCTGAACATTTTGTACTAAGTGCGTATTCGGGGTCCTGACCCTCCTATCAACAATATGCATTGTTCCGTTCCACCGTGTGCGTTGATTTAGAGCGATAAAAAACGCGGTTTCGGTTTCACTGCGCGCGTTCCCCTCAACTCTGCAGATGACGTCATCTTAGTAGCCGTCATACCTCCGAGATTGGCGCGCCCTCGGAGGCCATGGGAAACAAACCGTGCTGCCGCTTTTCTTCCGAATGGGGGCTCCGCACGGTTTCCAAGTATTTTCTTCCTTTCTAGCTTTCAAGTAAATCGATTCTTTTAGAGCAAACGCGAGTTCACTGTGCCTTTGAACTGAAAAGTATCTTAATTCAACGTCACCGAATAGTACCACGCCGGCCGGTAGTGTCGCATAGTCGTTTCGGGAGCGTAAGAAAGCTGAGATTTAAAACGGTCGTTGTTAAATGTGCACTGAATATTTCGCCGAAATATTTCGGAATCGGCTTGTCGAATGCGTATTGAAGCAGCGAAAATTACAAACCGGCACCTCCAAATTCTTTTCACGACCCCTTTAAGTTTTACATCTTGTCAAAATCAAAATATGCCTTTCACACAAGTAGCAATGCTGCGAACTGGCTAATTTATTTATTTATTTATTTATTTATTTATTTATTTATTTATTTATTTATTTATTGAATACTGCAGACCAAGAACTGGTCCAAGCAGGACAGGTACAAGAGCCAGGATATAACAAAAACACATGTGATTACATAAGAATATATCACGAGAAATGGAATCGAAAACACTAACAGAACGCATAAAAGATAACGTGGCAAAATATTAGATAAAATAGAAGCAGGACACATGTGATAACATAATATACCACGAGAAATGGAATCGAAAACAAGTACTAACAGAACTCATAAAAGATAACATGACAAAATATTACATAAAATGGAAACAGAACGCAAATTAACAGTGCATATTTTAGCTCTAAACAACAGAAAATTGGCTGAGATCAGTTAGACAGTTCCACTCTGAAACAGTACGCGGAAAAAAGGAAAATTGAAACGCGTTAGTTTTTGCAAAATACGGGGTTAAAGAATGGGCGTGATGATGACGTGTATGCCTAGTGGATAGAGGAGATACATATGCATGCGGGTCAAGGGCTAACTTATGATTAACAAGAAGATATAGAAAGTTAAGGCGATTCCTTTTTCGTCGTAATGCAAGTGTTTCAATGTTGTTAGCAGTCATGAGTTCAGTCGGCGAGTACGTAATTTTAAACTTAGAATAAGCAAACCTAACAGCCTTTCTTTGTACTGCTTCGAGATTTTTTAATGTTAGATTTAGTAAAGGGGTCCCATACAACACAAGAGTATTCCAGTTTTGGCCTTATGTACGTAAAGTAACTAAGTAGTTTTATGTTAGAAGGAGAATTTCCAAGTTTATGTTTTAAAAAACACAGCTTACGGAAGGCAGAAGAACATACGTTGTCTATGTGTAAGTTCCAAGACAGGTCATTAGTAATTGTCACGCCTAGATATTTATAGTTGTTTACCTGTTGTAGTGATGATGAGCCGAGGTTACAAGTAAAATGAATCGGTGTTTTTGAACGAGTTATGCAAAGATAAACAGTTTTTTGTGCGTTCAGTGCCATACCATTGTCATTACACCAGTTTAGTATCTTATTAAGACTTAAATTCAGGTTTTGTTGATCTTTAGAACAAGTAACTTGACGAAAGAGCACACAATCATCTGCGAATAGTCTAATTTGAGTTCCTGGTAGTACTGTGTTTACAATGTCGTTTACGTAAATTAAAAATAATAGCGGTCCCAGAACACTACCCTGTGGCACGCCTGATGTTACAGGAAGAGAGCTCGAATTGTTCCCATCTACTGAAACAAACTGTGAACGTTCTGATAAATAGTGTTGAATCCAGGCAATGAATATGTCGGGTAGATTGATGTCCCTGAGTTTTGTAACTAGTTTGTGATGAATAACTTTATCGAATGCCTTGCTAAAATCAAGGAATATGACGTCCATTTGACCATTTTTATCCAGAGTTTCTGCAAATGAATGAACCACTGAGACTAACTGAGTTACGGTTGAATAACCTTTTCTAAAGCCATGCTGAAAATTAGTCAGTACAGAGTTTTGTTCGAGGAATTCCACAACGCGCTTAGATATTACATGTTCAAGCATTTTGCATATTGATGATGTTAATGAGATGGGATGGTAGTTTTCGACAAGTAAATGGTTGCCTTTCTTAAAGACGGGAACAACACGAGCCATCTTCCACTCACTGGGTAGTTTCGCACTCAACAGTGAACACCGAAAGAGCACAACGACAAAATGAGAAATACTTTCGGCATAACGGCGAAGAAAAACGTTAGGGATATTGTCTGGACCACAAGATGATTTAGTATTCAACTTCAAAATCATTTCAAGGACACCAGAATATGAGATAAAGTCCACTTCATTAGACTGAAATACTCTTTGCTGAGGCGTATGAAGATTCGCCTTAGCAAACACGCTATGGAAAAATCTGTTAAAATGTTCCGCAATGAGCTTCAGATCTGTAACTGTATTTCCATCGACTAATATATGTGATACCTGCTTCTTACTATCGCTCAGGAAGTTCCAAAACTTCGTAGGATCATTTTTTACAAAGTTTGGCAGAGTTGTTTTAAAGTAAAAATCCTTTGAATCGCGCAAAGCACTTGCCAAATTTATTTTGAGTTCATGAATAATAGCTGATTGGGGATTGCTCTTTTTCAGCCGCTTTAATTTGCGTTTTAGATGGATGATTTTACGCGTAATCCATGGGGTGCTTTTAGCAATCTTTTTAGATCTGGTTGGTACGAATGATCTTGCAGTCTATGCAGTCACACATGTGGCCACAATTCTGTAGCGAGGCGGGAGTTATGATGCACATACGTAGAGTGTGCCTGCTTTTGTTAGGCATTGTACGCAGACAATGTTGTGCAAACTGCAGTTCATCTGTTTGCAAGAAATATAAGAGTAACCACAAAAAGTGCTTATTCTAGGTTTTGGGGCATTGCGCCTAGGAACCATAACACAACTTAGCTTTCAGACGCTGTGCACAGAACCGAATTCTGCAGCAATATATCCGATTCTAAGAAAGTACGCTCTCCAAGAGGCTTTATACCCACAAACACTAGCTTACCTCAGCCTCGGGCTCGCTTGGAAGGTTCCTGATTTTCGAAACATATGCGAAGCAACTCGCTAAACAGGCTGGACGTTTGCACATGAAGTGCAACTATATTTATGTCGTTTCGTTACTGAAATCCTTCAGACCAATTTAATATGAGGTGGTCAGCAGCACGCACGCACCTTTTCACATTCGAAAAAAAAAACACGATTTAAGGCCGCAATGCAAAAACGTTAGCACAGCACTAAGCGAAACAGAGATGGCTGTCTGGATGTCGTAGCCATCTTTGTTTAGTTCAGTAGTACTGCCAGACCAAACAGCGCTTTCTGGAGTTGCCAATACATGCTCTACACAGCGGCAAGATTAACTCATTACACATTAGCAACAAGTCTGTCACATAAATGTTCACATGCACTACCTAATTTTATACTCATAGATCACTTAATTTGCAAAGCTGAAATATGGTACAAGTAATGTGCTTCGCTCATAATGCAGTCACAGAAAGTATGTGAGCCTCACATAAAATATAGACCAATCTTTCCTTCACACTTACTGCGAGAAGGGAACACTGTCGGAACAGCATCTGGCCGCAATTTCCTTAAACCATCCTGACTCCTCTGTTCGAAGTTGGAATCTTGGAAATGAGCTCGGAATAACAAAATGCCACATTGATTTGAGCATAACCATGAATGGTTATTTAGAAAATCAATGAAACAAAGCCATGCACAAGATGCATAAGAAGATGTACTCGCTTGCAAGCCAGTACCAGATGTACTGGCTTGCAAGCGAGCACTGGACTGTTCTAATGTAGCACGTCCAACTGACGAAAACTAAACCGTATTGCTTTGCCTCTCCAGTCCACCCCTAAGCACATTCTCAAATCGCAGATTCACAGCTTGAACACGCCATACATATATTTATAAGCGTGAACCAGCATGCTAATAGTAAACATGTGACAGTATTTTACAGTGCTAACAGTGATGGGAATGGCCAGGAGCAGTTTGGGGCAGATTTTGTAGCACAAATAATAGCAATTTGTAACAACATATCTAAGTTTACGAGCACCTTGCCAAAACAAAAATAACAGCTTATGCTGTTTTAGTGTTCTTATTAGAGATGATACAGGGCAAGAGAGAGAGAGAGATGATGGGCGGAAGGCAGGGAGGTTAACCGGAAGAGAGAATATCCAGTTTGCTACCCTGCACTGGGGAAGGGGTGAAGGGAGACAGAAAGAGATGGAAAAAGAATAAAGAAAGAGAGAGGTCAAATCGCGCACACACACAAGCACGGCATGTGTCACAGACGGTTCACGAGGCCCGTTGCGCGCAAAAACTTGAGCACAGCCTTCGTGGCTTTCTGCTGCGAGACACTGTCTGTCCGGCATTCCAATATGGTTTGCTCGGACAGCGGTCGACCATCAAGGCGTGACAATTCTGTGGCGAGAGTCTGTCGCTGGGAGCAGTACCCAGGGCAATCGCAGAGGACGTGCACAATTGTTTCCTCGCTGCCGCAGTGAATACAGGCAGCACTGTCTTCCAGTCCAATGCGACAGCTGAAACTTCTTGTGAATGCCGTGCCTAGCCACAGGCGGCAAAGTACGGTAGTTTCACAGCGGGTAAGCCCACGCGGAACTCGAAGTTGTAGTGATGGGTCGAGGCGGCGCAGACGGGTATGCAGAAGACCAGGAGTGTTCCACAGCGCTATAGCCATATCACGCGCAAGCGAGCGAAGTTTTCTTACTGCATCCGTTCTTGACAGTGGGATGGCTTGCAGCACTCCAATTTCGTGGGCACGTTTCGCAGCATTATCTGCGTGCTCGTTGCCGATTATTCCAGAGTGGCCTGGTAGCCACTGAAACGTGATGTCATGGCCTTTGTCGGTTAATTCGTGATAGAGCTGTCGTGTTTGAAGCACTAATTGGTCTTGCGGCCCGCTACGTAAGGCCGATAAAAGGCACTGAAGGGCTGACTTGGAATCTGTAAAGATGGCCCATTTCTGTGGTGGCTCTCCATCGATCACGCAAAGTGCGGTGCTTAGTGCCTCAAGCTCCACGGCTGTCGATGTTGTGCCATGAGACGTCTTGAACATTACATCTACTGCTTTGGCAGGGAAGGTCACAGCTCCTGCAGATCTGCCTGCTGCTGTTGAGCCATCAGTGTAAAGCTGAAGATGATTCCTGTAGTCCTCATGTAGCATTAGTAGAGACAGCTGTTTTAAAGCCGGCGGTGAGAGCTCCGCTTTCGTCCGAATCCCTGGCACTGTCAGCCGTACCTTTGGACGGGCCAAACACCAAGGAGGCGTCGGAAGTCTCTCAGCAGGCGTATAATTCTTTGGGAGGCACTCGCGGAATGCCGATATCCTCTTACAAAAAGAGGCACCGGGCCGGTCTTCTGGAAGCGAGGCGAGGTGGTGAGCAGGAGCACGAGCTAGGTGTCGAATGTGTGTCCTAAGCACCTCCAAAGTGATGTGAGTGGTGGCAGGAAGGTCTTTGGCCATTGCTATAGTATCCGCTGTTGAGGTGCAGCGTGGCAATCCGAGGCAGATCTTGAGTGCCTGGCCCTGAACGCTCTCGAGTGCGCGTAGGTTACCTTTACAGGTGTCAGTCAGCACCGGTAAGCTGTATCTCAGGTACCCGAGAAAGAGCGTCCGGTATAGGTGCAACATGGCGGTCACTGACGTACCCCACGTTTTCCCTCCGAGGAAGTGGAAAACTTGTGAGGTGGCCGTTAGGCGCTTCTTGAGACCGGCCACATGGGGACTCCAGCAGAGGTCCCGATCGATGGTTACTCCCAGGAACCTGTGCGTCCTAGCGTAACAAATTTTTTTCCCCTTGATAGAGATGGCATAGGCTGTCATTGGCTTTCGCGTGAAAGCGACCAGCGCCGATTTTTCAGGCGAAATTTCAAGGCCTTGTTCATTAAGGTAAATACAGGGCAAATTTACGCACTTAACTAGGATGTGTAAGCTGCACCAAAATGACGTGACTGTACCCGAACATTTCTTGGAATGCAGCAAACAGCTAAACAGTTAACTAAACAGTTTCCGGCGAGAAGGTACGTTCAGTACACGCAATATCTTGTTTGGATCCGAAGCCTCAATTTACGCATCCTGGAACGGAGGAGCATTTTCTAGACCACCGCATCAAGTTAACACAGTGTCGACTACTCTAGACTCACTCCAGATATATTTGTGGCCATACAGCTAGAGTTCGTTACAGCTGGCTTCTTCACCACCAATGCAGGGACGTTATTGCGCGTGCAGCTGCAACGTAGCTTCGTACGGCGTCGATGCAGAGTCCGCCAAAAAATCGCAATACATCCGAATCACGCACCAAGGGCTCTCGGACTAAGCGCGGGCACAAAGCGAAACTGGCGCGAGCTCACGTGAAAGAGGATACGGCTCACGAAAGTCTGCACACGGGCGAGCCGCGCATGCGAGCTTCCACGCCGGAATGGGTGATTACTGCGATTTCACCTTTCCTTATCTGGCTACGCGCACAAGCACATCCAAATTGCATACACAGCAAAAAAAAAAAAAAAAAATGTTGCAGTGGCTTAGCTCGGCTATGCCAGGATATACGTAGCGTTAGCAAAGGTTCAGCTGATTATTCTTAGCTTTCCTGGCGCTTTCGCTGAGTTTCACAGTATATTCAGTCGATCGGCGAGCCTTGACCGCCGCTTTGCTAGACGTTCGTCCCTTTGCTCCAGTGTCTCCGCAGCACGTTTAGCCTTCTTCTGTTCATTCCTCCTACGCTCAACCGCTAATTGCCAGGCAACTACTTCGGGATCCGATGAGTCAAGCTTCTCCGCTCTTCTGCGCTGTTGAGCAGCATTTGCGCTCTCCTTCTCCATGGCTATACCACACTGGCAAACGCCAGTCAGAAGCGCAGCGGCTCCAGCGCAGTGTCAGACGGCGACTGCGCAGCGAGCGCGCGCCGGCGCCAGTGCGTCTACCACGGCTACGACGTCACTCCTCTGGAATGCGCAGACCGGCGGCGGTGAGTCGCGCGCGGCGGCGGCGGAGTGCGCGAGAGGTGCCGGCTCCGGTGGCTCCGGTGCGCAAGCTGTGTGACATCACTGATCCTTGCGCATGCGCAGCACGGCTCTTGATGTGCCGCGCGAAACGGGCTTGGCTAGGCCAGTGTAGCTAACGCTACAAAAGGCAGTCATGTAGACTCCCTAGTAGCAAGGCTCGTAAAGCGCACCACCACTGTTTCGGTTACTACTGCGCATGCGCCACTGCAGCAGCAGTTATACACATACTCGCTATTGTTCATGCATTAAACTTGTCCATCGCCTGATCCCGACTCGCATACGCAACAGCGACGAGGACCATCGAGGCACACCAACAATACCCTCCTCTCATGGCTGCTCCTGCACAGCTGGCTGGACTGTCTGTCAGTAAAGAGAGAAAACGGCGAACATACATCAACAGTTCTGCTTAGGCGGCCGGTTTCCACAGTTATGATGGCGTGATGACCACTGAAATGCAATTTTCGTTCGCCGTTTTCTTGGCACAAAACAACCACTGAGGCTTTTTTTGGACGCAGTACTTCAACAGTGCACGTCGACTTAATAATTGCCTTTAGTGTTCATTTAATGCGGGACCTGCCCGTGACGTAAGGAACGTGATTTTTGCTGCAGAACACGCCGTCAGTCATGTTAATTAGTTGCACCGGGATGAGGCCGTGTTGTGGGTGTCCTCTCTGGGTTGCGGTAGCGGACATTTCTTGACAACTTTCTACAAAGGAGCGCAATACTGCGACAAGCCTTCTTAAAAAAACGGTAGCATTATCATTCTCTCAGCGTACAATGGTAATGCCACCGTCGTTCTGTTTCTTGTGCGTGTTCAGCGCGTATTTCATGAACGAAGAACTTGTGGCCGCTACCGGTTCGTTCGTAGCGACCATCTTCAGAAGGCGCTGTACTTTGAAGTGTCGCGAACTTTGAATTGCTCCTAAGAAAAGAATCTACCCTGAGAACACATGACAGCGCAAAAAATCGAAAAAATAGACTTAGGAAGAAGGGGAGAAGCTAAAAATAGTTTAGCGCTCGACCTGTTGTGTCTTCTCCCCTTCTTTCTAAGTCTTCTTTTAGATTTTTCGCGCTACCATGCGTTCTCAGAATGTCAACCAACTCGCCCAGCAACAAGTTCTGCAGAATCTACCCTGTTGGCGAGTTGAGTTTTTCTTAGTGTAAAAAGGTGTACCTCTACTTCACCGAATAAGGAATAAAACAACATAAACTTATGCCGGCCCTTGGTAGGGCGAGCTGAACAGTTGTTTATTTTTATTGGTAGCGTACTCGAATAAGAGGTCGGCCCCAAAGGGAGCGGCAGCCACTGAACGCGGATCAGCCCGGCAGTCGTGGCCTTGCATAAAACAGCAGCATGTGAGGAGATGTCACGTAGGCACCACTACGAGAGTTGCGGAACATCGATCGGGGCTCCTTTGGACGCGCTTCTTCGGGACGTCGCGTCACTGGCTGTCATTCTGGGCTGGAACTAACCCGTCCGACTTTCACGTGTTTCACTGCACCTGGGAAGTCCTTGAGATAATCTGAGTGAACCTTGTATCCTGAGAGATTGAGCAGCTTTTGTGGGCATGAGTTTGCGTCTGTGCGTTTCGAGGTTAATCGGAGTAGCACTGGACCTGAGTGATGGCATTGAATCATGAACGGTGAATACGCATACAGCAAGGAGACATTGCCCGCTGGCGACAGTTTCCCTAATGAGGACACGCGAAGTGGCTCGTTTTCAAGGCTCAATGAATGAAAAAGTATAAAAAGTGAGCTGCCAGAATAGATAATAAACTAGATTGGTGTAATTTTGAAATGTCAGTAACAGTAATCGAGCTGAAATCATGTGTACTCCTTCCATATAATTCGCATCTACTGTGGCACTGTTGTAGATGAATCTGCACCACATTCCCTGCATAAAAGAGGCAACGTCAAGTTATAGAGGCTGTTGGGACTGGCCTGCCGCTCCACGGAACCGACCCATTTGGTAGCGTGGGCCTTGCGGAGACGAAATCATACTGTGGGCTCTGAGACTCCCGGAGATGCGAGCAGAGGCAGATCAGGAGACCGGGGCTGAGGAAAACTCGACTAACGTTTATTTCATGGCAGATAATAGAGAGAATTGCGCCGAGAGAGACCTTGGCAGCTCGTTTTTCTCCATCGGTTGACATCCCCACATCCCTAGCTGGGGTATTAGCCTTAATTATAATTGTCCAATCACAACACAGGTTGAAGAAAGCGTCCTTCATGGTCACCGTCCTCAAGTGGGCGTCAACTTCGCACTCTCCCAGTGTCCGACATGGCCGAAAGGAGGGTACGCGTACACCCATCTGGAAGCTGTCCACGCACACATGTTGACCACTCCTCTCACACCCCGGCCACCTGAAAGAGTTCGTCCGGAAGTGCCTAATGTCCTTGTCCACGTGGTCGCACACAAACGACAGTTCATCGCCGGAACCGCACACAATAACGAGGCGCAGAGAGTCGCGCCCGCACCTGTGTGGTGTCGTCTAGGTGCAGTTGCCGGCGGCTTCTTGTCCGAAGGTCGCCGGGTCATCAATCCCGCAGCGGTTGTCCTTCCGCCGCGTAGCCGAAGCACGGTGGCTGTCGAAGAAGGGCTCGCGCAGCAGTTTTACCTGTGCGAACTCGAGTCGTAACAAGGCTAAAGCCTTCTAGCCGCTGTACTCAAGTTGGCGCTATCGACGCCAACGCCAGATGCGCCCCTGGTGGACCGATTCGAATGTCGTAGCAGTCGGCCTCGCCAGGGCTCTATGCTGGATGCCTCCGAGATTGCGAATCCCGAGTTTGTGCCGAGGTCTGGCGACACGCCTTTTTGAACGAATACGTGCAGTAATAAATCCAGCCTTCGGTGCAAGCCGCGTTCAATTCGTTTCTGTCACTGAGCGTCTTTTGCAGAGCAGTCGACTAAGTTGAGGTGGCGTCCTCAAACCAGCGGCGTCTTCTTTCATTTGTTTTTCGTTCCACTAGGTGGGGGAATTGGCAAGACAACTGTCAGACTGTTTAGTAACACATGATTTTCACAGTATTATCAGTGTGTATGTGAATACTGTAGTGTGTATTATGTACACTTACTCCGCTTTACAACAATTGATGATGATTGATTTGCGGGGTTTAACGTCCCAAAACCAGCTCTGATTATGAGAGACGCCGTAGTGGAGGTCTCTGGAAATTTCGACCACCTGGGGTTCTTTAAAGGGTCCCTGAAACGTTTTTTTGACGTTGCGTCACTGCTTAGGCAACACAATTATGAAATCATTCACACCGTAAATAAAGCGAAGCACCATGCGCTAAGGCAGCTATGGGCTTATATCTGTCGCCTTCTTCCTTACCACTGCTGTTCCTCCTCAACTCGATCTGCTGCGGAGTGCGCGCTAGCGACGACAGCGCCTCCCGCGTCAGCCGCTCTGCCGAGCCCTCCGTAGTTACATAGCGCCCCGATACCCTCACTGAGGTCGCCCACCTCGGCAGTGCTAGCCTCTGTAATAGAGCGCCGGCGACTCGTGTGTACGCCGCCAGATGCCGCGACGATATCGTTGGCTGAAACGAAGGAGTACGTTGCAGAAGCACGTTGTTCGTAGCTAGGTTTTGAAAATTACGTGCACGTCACTGGCTCGGGGCCAATCAGCGACCTCTCATTTGATCGGTCGATGACGGGGGCGTTTGAAAACGCCTTTTGGCGAGCCGCTGAGATCTTTTGCGATGCACGTGTTGAAAACCTTATTGTAAATTCCACACTTTACGCACAGCGCTGAAATCTGCCCTCAAATGATCCTAATGACTCGCTCTACTGGATCACCATGTTTGCACAAAATCGTCAAAACCGTTTCAGGGTCCCTTTAACGTGCACTGACATCGCACATCACACGGGCCTCAACATTTCGCCTCCATCGAAATGCGGCCGCCGCGGCCAGGATTCGATCCCGCGCCCTTTGGATCAGCAGCCGAGTTCCATAACCACTAGACCACCGCGGTGGGGCTGCTTTACAACAATTACTTTTCCGTTAATTTTACCATATTGCACCGCGAGGGAACACCACGGTCCTGCGATCAGCTGAGTACGGGAGCGTTCGGGATGGTTCATGAACATTGTCTACAGGGCGACAGGGCGCCATGTAAGAAACATAAAGCGCTTAGATCACCACCGCTGTTTATGTGTAGTTGTTTTTAGTCGGCTCTCGCTGTGTGCTGTGGACATCACCGCAAATGTCTCCAGACACCATGCTCAGAAGATGCATCGCGCTACGCCGGAACGTGACTACATATTAATTGTGGAAAACGTACTAGGCAGAAGTTCGCTGGCGCTTTGTGTTACATCAGCGACGTATTTTGTGCAACCCAGCGTGAGACCGCTCTACGCACAGCGAAAAAACCAAAAGAAAGGCGACGTGGATGCCTACGACGTGAAAGAAAATCGCGCTGACAGATATACCCGAGATCACAGCTAAACGAAGGCATCCATCGGCACCGGCAAGACTGATTATCCCATTTAGACTGCGCACGTTGTATTCTATTCGCCTGGTGTGCGACCGATGGCGGCGCTGCGAACGGCGCCTGTATGACGTCAGAGCGGGGATTCGCGCGCTTTCGTCTGCTACGTAGGTCCAGCGCCGTGTTGAAGCCACCGTTGCGGTAAATCTCAACAAAAAAGCAGTTCAGTTGGTTATCTCGCGTATGGTGGCTACTGACGCTGTTCGAACAACCATGGGTCTGCTTTTAACGTTCATTTAGAACTACGGCTCATTGTTTTTTTAGAACTGTGGCCGCTTGTCTCCGCGGCGAGTGCTGCGCAATGGTGAAGTACTGCTCTGTGCCTCAGTGTACTTCGTCCGCTCGTGAAAGAGGCGTTAGCTTTCACAACTATCCTAAGGACCCAAAGCTGAAGAAGAAGTGAATGGTCAGGCTCAGAATGGGAAAGCGCCCCACGCCTTAATCGACCGTGTGCAGCAAACACTTCGCGGACAGTGACTTCTGCTACCCACCGTACGCGCCACTCTTCGGTAAGTTTGTGACCGTGTTTAAGCGCCTCGCCAATACTTAAGCCGTTTATTGCACGCAGGCTATAAGCATAGGCGACTTACACCAGGTGCGGTGCCGTCCCACAACCTGCCGCGAAGGCCCCTAGACAAGGAGCCGACGACGCGGCCTCCGAATCGCCTCGCGGGTAAGCGCGCCTCGTGAGCTCAGCTGAGCGGCGCAGGATGTATGAGACTACGGCTGCGTCTGGATGGTGTACATACGTACTTTACCTATGAAGCCAAGCGCGCGCCTAGAGGACTGCTAATCATAAATTCATAACCTGTTGCCGCTGTTCAGTGCACATTCTCTAAAATTTTCACCTGAGGCAGCATGCGGACACTTTTTTTAAAGCGGAGCTCTTTAAGCTTTTCGTTAGGCTGCGTGGCGTGAAACTCGACCCAGCTTGCCTTTGCCACGTTAATCTCTGTGGCCTTGTGAGTGGCATAATCAGCGATTAACTATTTGTAGGCCCGTAGCCCGTAGGCGGGGGGGGGGGGGGGGGCTAGGGGCGACGGTGCTGCGACCTCCGTTGACGGCCTCGACCGCGCATTCAACAACATGGCCTGCGTCGTACACCGCCTCGCCCTCGATGAGACACCGAGACGTTTCGCAAGCTTTATCTACATACTTGTAGATGCTCGAGAACGGCACGCTTACTGTAATATCGAAAGAAGCACCCAAACTAATTAGTATCGTACGGCGGAAACAAGATAACGAGCGCGAACACTCACACATAGTTTCACTTTCTTACTAGCAATGCGGTCGGTGGCATCGGCGCACTCGTCGGCCATCCGGGGGATTTCTTGGCCCTGTCGATTGGGCCGCAACTAAAACAAGTTCAAGATTACACTCGAAAACAATCGTTGCAGGCGTTAGTTGACCGTCGCGAGGCTGTTCGTTCGACAAAGTTCTCACGTGAAGCAGACGATACGCGTACAGGAGCAGCGGCTGCTGCAGCGCGGTTGAAATCGGAGTCCCCGCGTCCCCGCTCTGACGTCACACGCGAGAGGGCGCCACTCCAAGATCTCGAGGCCAATAGCCACGCCGTCGACATGGAATTTAAGGTGGGGCTAACAACAGAGTTGCTGTTTGGTATTTGTTCAGAACAGCGGATTTTTCATGGCATCTTTCTTAGACGTGGTGGGCGACATCCGTTCTACGAGAAACTTGCAACGTATTCCAATTAGTGCATATTTAACCAAGTATTGTCTAATGAGTTCCGCGGAAGCCCGCAAGACGGAGTAATGTTTATGAAAGGAAAAATTAGCATCCACTTGTTTGTAGCACAGAGATATGGGGAAATTCATACGGATTTCTAAGAAATGAAATTATAGCCGGAAAATTCGTCCTGGTCCGGTGTTCGAATGCGGGACCAACGCCTGTCTTGGGCGCTCGCTCTGCCTATTGAGCTAACCAGCGATTGACAGTGCGAGGGCGAATCCATCGACAACTCCTACTAATTTTCCCTTTCATAAAACGTTACTCCATCTTGTCGGCTTCCGCAGGGCTCATTAGTAATATTCTTGCACATGCGCTTGGAGTTTTCGATGGATTCGCCCTCGCGCTTGTCAATCGCTAGCCCTTTGGTTAGCTCAATTGGCAGAGCGAGCGCCCCAGAGATGCATTGGTCCCGGGTTCGAACACAGGACCAGGGCGAGCAGGACGAAAAATAATCGGGGAGAGAGCTTTTGCTCCCTCACCGATTGCATGAATCGGGTTCTTGCGAGCGTACGCTCTGCTTCTGCATAATCGTACAGGTGAGGCGGATTTGATTGATTTCTGGAGTTGTACTATGTCCCAGAACCAGCTGTGATAATGCGAGACGCCATAGTGGAGGTCTCCGGAAATTTGGACCGCCTGGGGTTCTTTAACGTGCACTGACGTCGCACGGAACACGGGCCTCAACATTTCGCATCCACCGAAACGCAGCCGCCGCGGCCAGGATAGAGGCGGAAAAGTTTAAAAACTCAATAATTTTGATCACCCGGCAACAATTGTTGTTTTGTGGGGTTTTACGTCCCAAAACCAGTTCTGATTATGAGAGACGCCGTAGTGGAGGGCTCCGGAAATTTCGACCACCTAGGGTTCTTTAACGTGCGCTGACACACCCGGCAACTGTCTTCCACTGCTTTTCAGAGCCTCTAGAGTCGTTACCCTTGCCGTTGCAGGCGCATCGCCGCCATTATGCGAGCGCGGCATTTGGGGAGCAAAGCAGCATTAAATAAGCAATTATTAATCTTGGATATTCGACTGAACTGGAGCGCTCTGCGCAAGAGCGCGACGCGCGTGCACTTGTTGCCTTCGGGAGTGGAAATTTCCTTGCACCGCACGGAACGAAAGCGCTCGCTGGAAAGAAAGGGAAACTCCCACGAACACGCCTCTGGGAGGTGCGAGGTTAAGTCTGAGAAAACACATGGCGTTTTTCACTGTCAGATTCGGGGCAGGTTTCAACACGAAAGTGTTTTATACCGGGGTCCTCCAAGAAAGCAGTGACGTACCCTTGTGAGCAATATAAAAGGGAACACAGAAACGCATGCCAAAAAGCCAGAAACCTTGGTATCGGTGATACGTGGCGGTAGCCATCGGAAATATTGTGGGGAAAGGAAGGGTGTTCTAACTTTTTGTTCTAACAACTGTTGGCACTCCTGCCGTGCGCTTGTGTGGACAAAGGGCAGGACTTGGCATTGCGCCACGCGCTTGCGTGAAAAAAAAAAAGAATGAAAGAAAAAGAAACGAATCATTGCATGTCAGTGCGACATTTGCCGCGCCTTATGGAATATCAGAAGCTACCGTGTTATCGGTGAAATGGCGTAGGGAGTGCGAACAGTTAGTGAAAGAGCGCCCTCCTTTCCACTTGGTTTTTCACGCGCTATCCGCGCATCGCTCCGAGTCGATTTCGAGGCTGTTTGCCACGCGTTCCTGTGTTTACTTTCATACTGCTCACGATATACTTCCGTAACTGAAGTGGATGTCTGAAAAAATGAACAGATTTACAACGAAAAAGTAGCACCGCCGCTCGGACTCCGACCCGCGCTCACCCTGGATGTGACGATAGCAGCTGGAAGCTCTACCGATACACCACCGCAACATTGATCATTCGGGGGGAAACAGACGGGCCTTATATTTTCACTACAGTGCATTTCAAGTTACATCTAACTAACGTCCGGTGAAAGCAAAGGTGTTTAGCAAGCAGAATTATTCTTCACTTAACACCGCCTCCCTTCCACTGCACTCTTGGTTCGCTTAGGTTTGCTGTGATGGTACCGACATCTAGGAACGATAGAGCGAAGCAGAATGTCGTGCTAATGCTCGCCGGCAGCCAGCGCTTCGGTCTTCGCACCTCGATCACCGCTGAAGTTAGGGGTGTTGAGGCGGCGTGAGGGCGTGTTCCTGTGGCAAAGTACAACCGCGGCCGCTGCAAAATTTGTCTTGTGTGTCCATGTGTGTTGAGTTACGACGCTCACTGTTCCAAGAACGAAAGACGGCCGTCGACAAGCACATGATGCACGTTTCGCTGTAGTGGCTGTGTGTTCACGAAACGATCCGCTGACAAGTTCGGTTTCGCTTGCAAGGTGTCGACCGTTTACGAATGCTCCTGCATTATGGCAGGTTTGCGCAGGGCTCTCGCGCGTGCATCTCCGGGGCCACGTGAGTCGTTCGAGAGCTTCCGCTTGAGTGCAACGGTCGAGAGTCCCTGTGCCGTCTCGAGGTGTGACTGATGTCTACATGTAGCGTGTTCACATGTCCAGATTACCCAACCCATCTCCCGCCCTTCGATTCGCCAGATTGCTGCTTATACATATCACAGCTTCGCGAAGACGGGTTTCACTTTCGTGTTATACCGATTCATATGGGGCAGAGGGATCAGCCACTTTTCTTCTATTCTTTTTTGCTCCGCGGAGCCGAATCCGCGTTTCACTGGTTGAGCGGGAGCGGGTTGGTGCTTTTCACTGGCAAATTCTGATGAACTCAATTCGCATCAGGGCGCTCTGACTTGCTCCGGCGTCGAGGAACGGATTCAGACGAATCCGGGCGGAAACGGGTCATGTCTTCGCGTTACTTCCGTCTTGTCTTCTTGTTTGTAAGAAATGGCTGCGTTCGCTGCGGCCGTCGAGCTGGAGTGTATGTAGTAGAAAGTGGACCTCACGTTTAACGACGACAGAACGGCAAGCAGTACCTCTTCCAGCTCGGAAGACAGCGATTACGACGCGCTGCAGGTAGCGCCGTGTGCCATACGTGTGACGTATAGCGCCGCTGGCCACCGTTTGGTTCTCCCCGCCGCTCGCACAGGTCTGGCGCAGGCTGGTATTTGACGGTATCGTGTTTCTGAAACGAAATAGTATACAACTGAGTGATGTTATGTTTATAGTGGAAAGCAGAACCCGTTTTAAATCCACTCGAGAGATCGGAAGCCGCGGTACGAAAGGTAAACAGCGGCACTACCCGTTTTATCGTTGCGGCTAGCTTCGTTTCCATCGTTGTGCTTCACACCGATGATTCAAGAAAACCGGTTGCATGTGTTGACGCATGACATGTGAGTACAAACCTTTACTGTGTTGGCAAAAGTGAGCGCTTTTTGGCAAGTTCGCGGTTCATCGCAAACTACGACAGGATGGCAACGGCTTCGACGTAGCTACGCCTATACCCTCGGAGTCGTCATTGACTTTGCACTATGTATGTGTGTCGCTCGCGGAGAGCGCTTTATCTACAGTGTTCTTCAACGCTGTTACATAGAACAGGGAGCCCCGCCACGGTGGTCTAGTGGCTAAGGTACTCGGCTGCTGATCCGAGGGTCGCGGGATCGAATCCCGGCCGCGGCGGCTGCATTTCGATGGAGGCGAAATGTTGAGGCCCGTGTGCTGTGCGATGTCAGTGCACGTTAAAGAACCCCAGGTGGTCGAAATTTCCGGAGCCCTCCACTACGGCGTCTCTCATAATCAGAACTGGTTTTGGGACGTAAAACCCCATAAAACAACAATAGAACAGGGAAGCGCAAAACTGTTTACTTATAACGAGGACACGAACCCCTACGAGGGCGCATGCCTACCGGCGCTGAGTGCTGCCGAGCCCAGCCTAATAACGCTGACCGAGCCTATACATGCTCATCGTTCCTTTCCCCACCCATCGCGCGCCGCATGCCGGAGCTTACGGCAGCGGACGCAAAATCGTACCGTGTGTTTAGAGCTTAGTGCCTTTTCTGAGCAACAGAGCTTGCGCAGAAAATGCGTCAATTGAACGTAAATAACTCTGCGACTGCCGCAGTCAAAATGTGCCCGGGGAAGGCGTTTGTGGTTGCCACAGAAACTTACAGAGCGGAAGATGGGTTTAGAAGAGTAAAGTTGTGGGCCAGTTGGTAATGCATACTTGGAGGGTGAAGCGCAAAGCACGGGACAGGAGAGCGAGACGAATGACACAGGCGCTAACTATAGCAACTGTGAGATTTATTGAAAATATATACATCGGTCGCAGCAGGACAACGTGGGTAGGGGCACATAATCCTGAACAACACAGCAACGAAAACCAAGATATCCCCACCCCCCCCCGTTACATCAAAAGGACACATGCTATAAATGTATACATCCACTCATTTGAACGATGCCTGACTCGAGCACAACAAAACATGAGTAGCGCGGGAATGACTAAATGAATATGAGCAACAAACAACAGTGAGCATGACGCGGCTACGCAAAAAACGCATTTCTTTGTCCAACAGAGATGTGGACGGAACGCTAACGCACATGCCGGGCTCATAATTATTTATCAGAACGGCTTCTAGAATCTTTCGTTCTAATCTAATCGCTCCCCGGCCAGCCACATCTGGCTTCCTTAACAGCGGATGACAACCGCACTTGTCGCTGTGTAAGGCGAGGTTCGAGCCTTCTCCTGAAGTCACGTTCCTATGATGCTGATGCAGTCTATCATTAAGGCACTGACCGGTCTGTCCCAAGTAAACACGACCGCAGCTTAATGGTATTCTGTAAACCACATCTTCGGTGCATCTTACGCATGGGTCCCCGTGTTCGGTGCGTGCCCTCGCTTGCGTTCTCGTAACGAGTTTGCACAGTTGTGCCAATTTACATGGCGCGAAAAAAAAAAAGAAGAACTAAATGTACACCGTGCCTCCATGCCACCATGTCCATTTGTCCGCGTTTAAGCTCACTGTTGTTTGTTGCACATATTCATTTAGTCATTCCCGCGCTACTCATGTTTTGTTATGTTCGAGTCAGGCACCTTTCAAATGGGTGGATGTATAAATTTTCAGCACGTGTCTTTTTGATGTAACGGTGGGCATATCTTGGTTTTTGTTGCTGTGTTGTTCAGAATTGTGTGCGCATGCCCATGTTGTCCGGCTGCGACGATGTATTTCCTATAAACCAACACAGCGCCTGTGTCGTTCGTCTCGCTCTCCTGTCCCGTACCTTGCGCTTCACCCTCCAAGGAAGATGATTGATTTGTGGGGTTTAACGTCCCAAAACCAGCTCTGATTATGAGAGACGCCGTAGTGGAGGTCTCCGCAAATTTTGACCACCTGGGATTCTTTAACGTGCACTGACATCGCACAGAACACGGGCCCCAACATTTAGCCTCCATCGAAATGCAGCCGCCGCGGCCGGGATTCGATCCCGCGATCCAAGGAAGATGGATTTGTATGGCGTGTTCACTGGCTTCCTGTATACTGGTCCGTGGAGCATCCTAGCTATCCACTGGCAGATTCGGATTCGCGAAATACGAGCGCTCGTTTCAGGATTTCGGTGACTGCTCCAGATCCACCAGTGAAAAACGCCGATAGTCTGGCATTAACGCTGCGAGCGGCGCTGACACGATCGTGCGCAGTGTTTTGCATTGCAAACCGCGCGCAGACGCTGCTCGTGTGCTTGCTGCGCCAGACGCGTTCATGGAGACCTCTCATAGGGGATGTTGATAAAAGCCCTAGAACTTCGTAGAGTAGACACACTCCCCTCCTCCGCTTTCGTTCCGCCTCCGTTCTCCTCTCTACGTGCTCCCTCCCCGATCGTGGTGCCACCTGCCCTGCACCAGCATGTAGCAAACCAACTTTCGTGACCTACTACCGCGGAAGAAGGTGGGCGGTGCGCCTGAAACAACCGCGCCAGTTCTTTTGGTGGGATCTGCACATGTGGCATGGAACTCCCCACGATCTGCACAAATTTATTAGATGCCTTTTTATGTTTCTCAACTAATCGAAAAGAAAGCGCCCAGACGAGCGTAACATTCGTCATTGTTAACACTGATTGCATCGTGACACTCAGGACTGTTGTGACCGCCATGAATTGTCTCGACCGGTTGTAAATTAGTTTGAGTGTATCTCATTACCGCCCTATATCCTTGACCTCAATAAGCTGTAAAATTCTCGAACATATAATTTGCCGGCACTTGACCATATTTCTGGAAGAAAATTCTTTGCTATCCGATGCCCAACATGGTTTCCGGCGTGGATTATCAACAGTCACGCAACTGCTTAGTGTATGTCATGATTTTTCACTCGCGATTAACAACAAAGATCAGATAGATGCTGTATTTTTGGACTACGCAAAGGCTTTTGACAAAGTGCCCTCATAACATCTTATTATATAAGCTCTACGCCATGGGAATAAATAGCAAACTATTGATTTCATACGGGCTTATCTGCAAAACAGGTATCAATTTGTTCAGATTGATAAGTACTGTTCAGGGACCCTTCAGGTAACTTCAGGGGTACCACAAGGGTCAGTTCTGTGCCCGATTTTATTCCTTATCTACATAAACGATATTTTAAACGTGATACCCAGCGATGTTGAGATAAACCTTTTTGCAGACGACTGCGTCCTTTACAGCGCGGTTATATCTACAGCTGATCACATCTCACTCCAGAAAGCTCTCATGGAAGTTTCAGGTTGGTGCAAGAACTGGAATATGTCCTTAAATGCTGACAAATGCTTTGTCCTCAATATATGTCGGAACAAAACCATCTTACAGCATGCTTATTCTGTAGACGGCATTATACAAAAGGAAACAGCGGCTGTTAAATATCTCGGCGTTACTATCACAAAACATATGAGTTGGGATCTTCACATCAGTACAATTTGCGCCAAAGCTTTTAAATCTCTCTGGTTTATTCGACGTAAGCTTCCAAAAGCCCCAATGAGCGTAAAACTAGCATCATACAAAGCACTCGTACGGCCATGCCTGGAGTATGCCTCATGTCTATGGGACCCTTATAGACACAAAAAAATTCACAGCATATCCACGGAGTGAATGAGGATGAGTGGGCGAAGCTCCGGAGGTTCATCGTAGATCGTGCCGAGTTCCGGATTAATTTAGTTAACGCGCACGCTACGAATCCTTATGGTTCAACAACGCACAAGTGAAATCTCCCACCGGCACTTGCAAGTCAAGATCCAGTGCCTATATATATATATATATATATATATATATATATATATATATATATATATATATATATATATATATATATATGGGTGGCCTGGTGAACGGTTCTCCAGCGCGAGCAGTCGGTATTTTTCAATCAAGAAACTCGCTAGAAGACGCTGCCTGCGTCAAGCTTGTCTCTCGCGGGTGAGGGCGCGTTCTCCTTCTTTGCGAGCTGGTAGTGCGTTCACCGAAGAAAGAACGTTTCCATAGTCAACGCGCGCCTTTCGCTCTCTCTGTCTCTCTCTCTCTCCCTCTCTCACAAGACAGCAGATGGAAGAGTGAGAGAGCTCGCGCGCCGGGAGGCACGCGCCGAGGGCGCGCTTCCCACACGCGCCCTCCTAGTAGCGCGTTCCTAGTAGGTAACGCGCTACTACAACGGACGGACAGACCCAAACCTTAAGGTGCTTCGCCCCTAAAAAGTGTTGTTCAGCTCGAGAGAGTACTAAGATCCGCGGTGAGATTCATCTGCAGCAAATACAAACGCACTGATAGTGTGACAGAAATGATGAATTATATTGGCCTGGATACTCTTGAAGCGAGACGTGCCGAAAGTAGATTAAAATAATTGTACTTAATATATAACAATCTAACAAAAATGAACAATCATAATTACATTAAACGCCACACACTGCGCACTAGTGCACGTTTTGATAACGGGAAAATGATACAGGAATACAACTGTTTAAACGATACATTTAAATATTCCTTTTTTCCGAGAGCCATAAGTGCTTGGAACAAACTACCAAGAGAAGTTGTTGATAGCCCCAGTGTGGAAGTGTTTCTTACACAATTAAGGAAAATGTGTGGGTAAAGGTTACCTCCCATCACGTATTTAGATTGCAGTGTCTCATGCGTTGCTGTCTTGTTTAATGTGTTCGAATTGCAGTGTATTTGAATAGCAATGTTTTATGCGTTGATTCATGCTTACTATTGTATAACCTCCTGTTGCTGTGCTTTTGAGATGTACCTTCTTTGTGTGTCCACTCCTGCTTGGAGTCAAGTGACTCCGCAGTATTTGTAAATAAATAAAATAAAATTACACGTCCGAGACTGAACGGCAGCGTTACGGTCTGCGGAAAGCCACACGAAAGCTCGTGAGCTTTGTCAGCCAGATTCATCGCTCACATCAGGTGAGGGCACAAAGCTGGCAGAATGCAAGAGCGGTGGCCGCTTTGAGGATTCCCTGGCGTGTCGAACATTTCGGTCCTGTCTGCGTGCCAACCTTTGTAAAAGATGGCGAAGCTGGTCGCACATAGCTTAATTAACACAGGGAAACTGGTCGACTTGAAGTTTCACGTGCCTTGTTGGATGTCACGTGGGAACCTATTTAGTGTTATGTTAATTGGGTTTGGCTCATGCTGATTAGACATGAAGAGATACACCGAGTAAAAAAAAAGAACTGAAATTTACTTAACGCTTCGGCTCCCCACACGGAAGCCTTGTTCAATTATTCTTGGCTCAAAAGTCCTAACTAGGCTGGTGTTAATTAGTATACGCTTAATTACGTTTGTCAACCTAATCATACCTTATTTAGTTAGGCTAAGCTTAATCATGCTTCGCTTAATTAGCCCTGCACTAGCCCTGGTTTAATTAGGTTTGATTTGATTAGCACTAGCATAATTAGTATAAGCCAGCTTATGTTAAGACTTAAATATTCTGACCTAATTAGTATACCATAATTAAATTGACCCCATAAGTTTTATAATAATTAGCATTAACCTAATCAAACCTTGTTAATCTGAGCTTAATCGTATTAGATGCCCTTTTCGCCTTACTTTAAATGGAGTTGTTCTAATTAGTCTTTACTTAATTAGTCTTGAACTAATTAGCGTTAATTTAAATGTGCTAGCGTTAATTAAATCTGAGAACATGTTGAGCGCTAGGAGACAAGGACAAGAGAAGGACGACACTACAATGCGTTATAGGACGCATTGTTGTGCGTCCTAGCGCATTGTGCTCGGATGCTAGGACAAGAGAAGGTCAAATCGTCCTTCTCTTGTCCTTGTCTCCTACCGCTCAACATGTTCTCAGATTCAGTTTACCAACAAGCCGAAAGATTGGTAATTGCCCCGCCACGGTGGTCTAGTGGCTATGGTACTCGGCTGCTGATCCGAGGGTCGCGGGATCGAATCCCGGCTGCGGCGGCTGCATTTCGATGGAGGCGAAATGTTGAGGCCCGTGTGCTGTGCGATGTCAGTACACGTTAAAGAATCCCAGGTGGTCGAAATTTCCGGAGACCTCCACTACGGCGTCTCTCATAATCAGAGCTGGTTTTGGGACGTTAAACCCCGCAAAACAACAACAAAGATTGGTAATTCCAGCGTTAATTAGTATTGCTTTAATTAGCGTTGTCCTATTTAGTTTTTACTTACTTACGTCCGGTTTTATTAGTATTAGCTTAATTCATCATCATCATCAGCCTGTCTACGCCCACTGCAGGGCAAAGGCCCCTCCCATGGATCTCCAATTATCCCTGACCTTAATTACCGCCTGTTAATTATGAATGCTCGCAGCCATTACAAATAAATCTGAGTTACTAGAGGTACCTCTAATGCAACACGATCCACACATTACGGTGATAATGGAGACATGGCTTCATACATAAGTATATGACGTAGATTTGTTTCCTCCTGCGTATAGTTTTCCGCAGGGATCGCGTAACCAGGGGTGGCGGAGTTGCAGTACTTATTAGAAATAAAAAAATAGATGCTTTTTTATTCGATCACACTGCCGTACTTGAATGCTTGTGCAACAGGCTCTCTTTTTGTAGCCAGATGTTTATTCTTTATGCCTTATACAGGCCTCTGACGCAGCTTCGGAATTACTAGTCAAACTACAGGTGCACATGCACCAACATAAAACCAAGAAAATAATCTTGGCTGACGACTTTGATCTCCCTAGTATTAAATGGTATCGGCCTGACACCGAAAACGACGCGAATGTTATCTTCGACATAATGTTAGAGCATGATATCGTACAAGTCTTAAACGAACCGACTCGAGTGCATGGCTCTTGCAGGTCTGTTTTAGAGTTTGTATTCTTTCCCCAGTGGATGATCGATTACACTGTACATATCGAACACGGGCTATCTGATCACAAACTTGTCAATATTTCTATACCAATTTCTTGCCGTAAAGTGCGAAAAGAAACATACATGAATGTCTACACAGATTACTCGCATGCGGATGGTGCATTAATTATTAATCACTTGGAGGCTTGTCCTGCCGGTTTTGATGAAGATGATGCCAGTGTTTTGTGGGATCGCTTTAAGAGCACGTGCGGTATTGCCTTGAAAAGTTCGTCCCTAAGAAACGAAAGAAAGTACACAAGAAAACGCCGTGGATGACCCGGGAAATCATACAATTGAAACGAAAAGTGTAGACTAAAAAAAGGATCGCCATCAGCACATGTCAAAGCAGAAGTTAAAGGGGTCCTTAACCACCGCTCGGGCTTGGTTTTGAAAACGGCTGGGTGTGTATTGAATGCCTCTCAGAAATTCACAGCCGAAAGAATTTTTCAAAACGGTTTGTTAGGAGCGAAGATATTGCGACTGGAAAACTTCCCTTTCCAGTCCTGTCTCAACTCTGCGGAATAGAGGGTACAGAGCTCCTTATGGCGGTGTCGAAGGAGGGGCCCCGCCCACCGCTTTACGTCACCAGACTTCAGCGACGTGTCAGAGTGGCTGACGAAAAGCGCGCGACTACCGGGGACTGTTTCTTCGCAGCGCGCTTGTGGCCGACTGCTCGCTTCGTGCCTGGGCTCGGTCGCGTGCTCTCGCGATCACCGCATTCTTTTTTTCGATCCTCCGAAGCTTTGTTTTCGTTCGTAACACGTTTAGGCTCGCAGGTGTGAGCGTTTACTTTGTCAGTGCGCTGCTTGTGGTCAATATTGCGCATAACGCGGCGTCAGGACAAACAGCGCAACTACCAACGCTGCTCCACCTTGTCCTGCATAACCCCAAGTTAGTTAATTGTTGATTAGGGATTGTAAACGGGATAATCATGCTGTCGGGCTCTAACGTGACTACTATGACTCGAAAGGAAGACCTTCACAACTCGGACCCTTGCCGACAGGTTAATGTGGAATAAGGTGCGTTGACATGCGGTAAGATGGATGGATTAATTTAATGTGTGAATCCACTAGTTCAATTTTAACAGTGAAGCTGTTGAAGCTATTGGTGAAACTGGGAAATCTGCCGAAAAGTCCACTAAGTTATGTAATGCTAGCATAACACTACCACGCTGTAGTAAAGACAAAGATCCCTAGGACTAGTTAGGTAAGGCTAAGTCTCATTCAATGGAGCCTAATTAAGATTCCTAGGACTAGTTTGGTAAGGCTGTCTAATTCAAAGGAGCCTAATTAGGAATAATTAATTGAAGCCTAGTTCAGACAGGACTAATCCAACTAAGCCAAACCAAGCCTAACTGAACTAATTTAACCTGAATTGAGCTATATGACAAGTAAGTCACACCTAATTAAGCGGATACTAATGATTTATAATTAATTCAGCCATGATACTAGTAAACCATGTCTAATTAAGGTAAATCTAATCATGCGAAGCCTAATTTAGCTGATATGAACAAATCTAGTATAAGCAAGCTTCTAATTAGACCGTGTTTAATTAAATAGTGCTAATTAAATCACGCATAGCTAGGTGATTACTAGTTAAGTCAAACCTAAGCTAGCACTTATTACTCGAAGGTAAATAATGCTAAGACTTTAGGTCAAGCCTAATTAAGTTGAGACTAACACATTTCAGGACTAATTAGGCTAACCCTGATTAAATCAGGCCTAACTTCAGGTAGTATTCCTCAAGCGATACCTAATAAGATAATATGTCAAAGAACCATAGGTCGGCGCACTCACTTCATGAGGTGCACTCCCTCGCACTCACATCGCACTCAATCAAGACGTGATGCGGCGTGCGCGGAGTGCAATGACGTGGAGTGCGAAGTGGTCGAGTGTGAGTGCCATGAGTGTGAGTGGAGTGCCAGTGCGGGAGTGTGAAATGACGCAGCTTCTGATTGCGTTGCGCTTTTATGGAGCAGGCACGTTTCAAGTAGTGGCGGGCGACCTGGTGAATGTGTCTCAGCCGACAGTGAGCCGCATCATCGAACGTGTGTCGCGGGTGATCGCGAAGCATTTGTTCCCAGCCGTCGTGAAGTTCCCCGACACCGTGACGGGTTCCGTGAGACGATGGTCGAATTCCACCGAATTGCCAAGTTCCCCGGGGTGACAGGGTGCATAGACTTCACCCACATCTGTATAAAAGCACTACATCCGTATAAAATGTTTCTCCCAGGCACTGTCCTTAGTGCGCTTGGACACGCTGTCGGTGTTTCTGTTTTCAATTACCGATCTGTGGCGCGTCACCAAATTACACAGTAATTCGCACTCTTCGCGCGTGTAAACGAACCTCCGTGCGGTCGTCTTACCGCCGTCGCGCGTGACGCTGTCGTTCCTGCTCATGTCGCCGTCTGTCAGGGCAAGCAGGACGCCACGAGAGAGAGAGAGAGAGAGAGAGAGAGCTCTTTATCGAAAGGCAGAGAATTTAGCCGGCGTTGAAATATCGCTGACATGCGACTCTGCGTGGCGAGGGAGTTTGGGGAGCGAAAGAAGTGCAAGAGACAGTGAAAAAGAAAAGAGAAAAAAAGTTGGGCTTTGTGTTTCTGACTATGATGCCTAATTGCGTCCAAAGACAGTTAACGTTTTCACCAACCCGCAGTGATGTGATAGGATGTGTTGCATGATGGGTGAGTGATGGTGACGATGGAGATAAAGTTAAAGTCTATCGAGTTGACCTGTACTTTTTAAATATGTAAACAAAAAGTCCATCGCACGTCTCTATTGTGTGGGGCAATCTAGAGGGCCTAAAACACACTGAGGTGATAAAGGGAGTTGTGTAAGTGACTGCATGCAATGTTCATAGAGCGCACGCTCATCACTGTTCGCTCTGCATTCGAATAAAATATGTTCTACGGTTTCAGTAGAGCCACAGTTGCTGCAGTGTGGGCTTGTCTCCGATGGTACCGTAAGTCGTTTGAATATGCAATGTTCAGCCGTAGTCGATGATACAAAGTTTCCAAATGTCGAGGAATGTTGGATTGTAGTTTTGATTTGGGATATGGGTCGACTGAGTATAAGAAAGTGTGATGATGTGTCGGTAACTTCCCTAGCCGGCTCCTTTATTCGTAGGCGAATCGTTTAGCCATATGGGAAGCATCAGAGTTGGTGAAACAGATTCGCTTATAGTTTTGATATCGAAGACCGTTTCGTGCTGCTTCGTCGGCTTTTTCGTTGGGCAGAATGCCGCAGTGAGCTGGTATCCATTGAAATGTAATGCAGTGTCCTGCGCTAAAGCCAGGTGGTGTAAATAGGCAATGTCGGCAGAAACGAGTTGATGATTAGTTTTCTTCAGGTAGTTGTACAATGTTTGCAGCGCTCCTTTGGAGTCGGTACGCCACGATGCAACAAGCAGCTTGCACAGCGCACCACGGCACATCAAGATAAAATCTGGCGCGCGCACACAATACGCGAACAACAGTCGCACATCCCGACCTGTCCGGTCATGCTATCCCAGCGGATTCGACCCTGGCGTGGCTTGGATGAACGTAGCATCGCCTGCTGTCGAAACTAGCTGATAATGTTTCAAATTTCACTTATAACTTCCAATGCAACATGTATTTAATAATAGGTGATAATTTTTAAATAGTTGGCTAGCATTTCAACCGAAAATTCTCGTATTTATTGTAGTATTGGGCTGTATACCCTCGCTACCAGACGCGTCTTTCGTAACTCAAGTGAAGGAATGTTTCTCGAGCAGCCTCTTGGCGGAGGAGCGCTCGAGTAGCGTTCTTGAAACACAGCGGCTCCTTGAGAGGAGGAGGGCGGTGCGCCTCGACTCGGTGAAGTCGAGGAGGAGCGTTGAGTGAAGGTGCGTTTGTGAATACGGGGGTTAGTCCTGCATGCGTCGTCTACCGTCTGATGTCCGGCTCGTTGCACATACGTCTTCAAAAAGCTGGTCTTTTCGACGGCTTCGAGGAGACTACAATAATCCTATTTTCCGGGGTTTCTGAATCTGTTCAAAGACTTGCACGTGCGTCATCAAAAAGATGTTCCAGAAATGTTAGCCGTAATCTGCGCTTCCTACTGTACTGTTACAGAGCACTTACTTGCCACCCCATTTTGTCCAGCAGTTCAGCTTGAGCGACAACAGTTAAGGACAGAGCTACACTTTGGTACGTAGACGTGTCAGCTGCGCTTGGTTAGCTTCCATGTTGAAAATCACGCTGTCGTACTTGTTAAAAAGTAATTCAATTGGGGACCGAATTTCGCTTACTTTCTCAGCCACTTTTTCGCCTTTTAGGTTAGTACTTCAGCAAGCGCCGCAGCCGTCAACTGATCCAGTTTATCATTTACGGCAGAAGAGTGGTTGGTAAAGGACACTTTACTGCGCTTCAAACATGGATCTCGCGGAGTACTTTCGGCATGTCTGCATGAGGGGCAAATCCAAGTCTCGCGCTTTGCAACTGTCACTTTTACGTATGCTGTCTGTAACTGACGAACAGTTCTTTCCAAGATGATAGTTCCCTTTACACTCAAAGCAACATAAAAGCGCTTTCCTTCCAAAATAATGTGGCATACAGGACACGTAGATGCATTGTTGCAGTCAGTGGCACAGCGCACTATAAATGCGAATGAATGAATGGCAGAAATCTCATCTGCCAGGAGTGAGAACAGCGTTAAATTTTGCCAGAAGGGCGAAGCAATGCATGATATAATATACGAAGTAAGAGTAGCATATTTAGGGGCAATCTGAATTGTAGTGAACGTGGGCTTATTAAGTAAGCATGCAGTTGCGTCAAGCACCATGTGACTTTCGAGGGGCAGAGACAACGGCCCAGCAGAGATGCGAGCTAAGTGTTGTGGTTTTGATGTATTCTGGCCCATGCGGGACACCGCGCGACCGCGCTGAGCGGCGTGAACTTTGCACCATCGAGAAACTTGACCAAGCACTGCGGCATCGAGCAAGCACGTTCCTTCCGGCACTCGTAAACGCATTCGCCTGAGCACTGTGTGGCGAGGGCATTGCCGTCGTTGGGGCGCCTGGAACGGATTACGCGATGAAGGCGCTGCTACGCAGTACGCCTGCGCGTCTGATGGCTGCAGAGATAGCGCGCGCGCCAGCGATGGCGACCGAGCGAACCCCCCCCCCCCGCACACACACACGCACAAACCCAGCCTATCGCGTCTTTTGATGCTCGTTAAAAACTGCTCGGGTGTTTTCCCTCCGCTTCGACGCAGGCCTCTCGAGCGGCGTGACGTTATCGAATGCGCGCTCCGAGTGGAGGAGCGATGGGCCTGAGCTCGTCTGCTCTCTGCTTTAGCCGCGTTGCCCCCCGGCCCCTCCTGCTCGCGTGCTTTTACCCGCGTGTAGAAGGTAAGATGCGCGGGGGGGGGGGGGTTCTTATCAATTTGGACTTTATACGGGAAATGACAGAAACGGTGACGGCAAAACCCGTCGAGACTGTCCATATAATTGCTATCGCAATAAAGGCGGTTTTCCCCTGACTGCAACGCATTTTCAGTATCCGGTATTTATGTGGCACCATGGGATGATCCGTCGAGGTGCTTACAATCTATGCCGCCGGTGGTAGGATGCTAGTGATGCGCAAGCCTTCTAGGTGTGCGCAAGCGCAGTGGCGTGGTCCGGGCACCTACGCCTGACAGCAATGTTGCCGCGATCCTCTTCTGTGATGCACTGGTCCGCCCTGCGAAGGGTCAGAACAGCGTTTAGTTTGAAGAAGCGGTTTGCCGCTGACTATCCTTTTGTGCTCACATGAAACTATAGCGATAATTTGTTTAGGACTGTTGTAGCCCTGCGGTATAATTCATCTTCGTTTCTGGCTTTTATAAATGTATTAGTGTCGGTTGCGTAAAGTATTTATTCTTCTGATAACGTTGATAAAGGCGCGGCAATGATATTGCTGAAGACACTGCGTCACTTCTGTGGCCTCCCTACTGGGCGGTGCCCGCATATCTTAGCAACACTTTAAAGCTACTTCAGCGCCTCCTGGGCTCTGCGTGTTCCTCACAGTGTGCCGTGCTTTGATTATCTGTGGGAATACGTTTTCCACCGCTTTTCATTCCAAGTTATCTGGTCAATATTAATTGACCTTCCACATGAGAGCTGTGATGCAAGTGAATTCGCCCGCTATATGTTCGATTGCAGGAAGATATTCTTTCCCTAAACGCAGGCCGCCTGATCCCGTTCCTGGAACTGGTGGTGGCGCACGTGTCTATCCTGACCATCTTGGCAATCAGCTTCGAGCGCTATTACGCCATCTGCCAGCCACTCAAGGCTGGCTACACGTGCACGAAGATGCGCGCTCTCGCCATCATTAGTGGCGTGTGGCTCCTGTCTCTGTTGATCACCAGCCCGATGCTGTTCGTGTCCCAGTACAGCTGGGTGGAGTACTACGACGGAAGCACGGTGCCCTCGTGCGGCACCTCGTTTGGGCGACCTTGGCGGCGACTGTACATTATGGCCACAATGGCACTGCTCTTTGTGCTGCCGTTCTTCTTGCTTCTGATCGTGTACGCGAGCATAGCGTTCAAGCTCGTGCGTCAGCGCGACATCGGTAGCGCTCCTCCCTCAGTGCCCGAACAGGCGCAGCTACGCGCTCGCCGCCAAGTGGTCCTCATGCTGGCCGCCGTCGTGGTCAGCTTCTTCATGTGCTTGCTGCCATACCGGGTGCTCATACTGTGGATCATCGTCTCTCCCGCACCGATCGAAGCACAGGTGGGAAAGATCCCGTTTACGGGAAATGTTTTGTTTCCTCGTTTTAATATCATACACCCTACTGAAAGGTTCCGTATGGTCGTTCCAATAATTCCATATGTTTCCGTAAGACTCATACGGAGAAATATGGAAAATATACGGCAAGTATATGGAAAACTTATGGATTCTGAATGGAAAATATGGAATTATTGGAATACGGAAAGGGACTTTTTCAGTAGGGCAGGACCACGCCACAAGTTCTGAACACAAGAACCAAATGAAATCAAGAATTGGACGAAATCTCGTCTGGTCGGGATGTAATGGCATAGTAGAAACAAAAAGACAGGACGCCGACCAAGAAGGTGTCAAAAATAAAAGAATGACAAAATGACGTTTCGGCTTCCACACGGAAGCCTTGTTCGCAAAGCTGGGAGGCCCGAAGCCTCCAGCTTAAATCCACAAAAATAATCGCTTGAGGCATCTTGCATACGTAAGCGGTAGATTGCCGTCGTTACGGTTAAGCGTGTTCCCTGTCGTTTGGATAGTCAAAGATTCCAAATATTGCCGTTTCATCCAGTTCTTTTCCCGGGCGATAACTGAAGCTTGGTCCCAATCAAAGCCGTGGTGCGTTTTTTCTGCGTGCTCTGCGAGGGCACTGGAAACGACTTTCAGTATCGACTTGCGACTTGCGAGGTGAACAAGGCTTCCGTGTGGAAGCCGAAACGTCATTTTGTCATTCTTTTATTTTTGACACCTTCTTGGTCGGCGTCCTGTCTTTTTGTTTCTACTATGCCACAAGAAGCAAAGTTCCGTGTGAGCATGCGAGCCAAATGTTATCGCACAGAGCGCATTAGTGAATATTCAATTTGGTGTGCAAGACATTAAAACAGCTGCTTGCTCTCCTCTCAGCAAACGATGCTGTAGACGCGCCGCGCACGTAATACCCCAAGCCCCTTTCGCAACACAATGGTTCATTGAAAGGCAGGCTGTAGTGTAAAAAAGAGAAAGGACGGGATCATCGCCACTCCATCAAAAAAAAAAAAAAAGAGTATTGGTAGCATCGGCTCCATTGAAAACCATCATCTTTTTGAAGCAGCTCTAGGTAACATTGCATTACAAGCAACCCAGCAACTTCTATTTTTTTGTCTTGTGCTGTATTTAACGCTTGTTTTTCTGTGTCGCTCGATTATCAACTCCCTTCTTCCATGTCACTTGGCCTTGAGGACACCAATACCTGCAAATTATGGTGACGTTGATATCAGTGAGCGAACTAAAGTCCAAAAAAATGTGGCTGATCGCTCTGTTAACAGAATCAGCATACCACGAAAGTCAAGTGTCTTCGCATAAGCAGTTGAAAGTTTATTGTTACGTCGAGGTGAACTTGCCCATTGCTATCGGTGTTTCGCTGGTACGGCACTATTTGACTTGGATGAACCCGCGTTCACGCATCGCCTCACAACTTCAAGGACCAACTCCTTGTGGTAACTGAAGTAGCTTACGTAATAACTGGATACAGTCGATCGTAAATGCCACGCGACGGAAGGTATCGATCATATTTACCTGCGCCACATTGACCAGTCAACATCGTTACCGTGCTTGGACGCCTCACGCTAGCAGTATTATTGTTGCCATCACGGTCGAAGCGTTCTCGGCGGGGGAACACTACTCACGACGAAAGATGACCGGTGCTCTACGTAGACACTGCGCCGTTGGCGCATATACGCTTGAAGCTGTATGAACGCGGCTATGTGCTTTCTTATCACGGTTCCTTCCGAGGCTCGCGCGGCTCCGCAAGCTCGCATAAAGGCGGACTTTGGAACACGCCTGGAATGGTGCCGCCATCCAGAAGAGGCGAAGTAAAGGCGCAGTGATTCTCTTTGCCTTTCCTGGATGGCGGCAGAGTACCACTCAATGTGCTGAATGCGCGCTCGCTGAGCCGGGCGAGAGCGTTGAAAAACAAACGAAGCTGGATAAGAAGGAATGTAAGGGGTATTTGTACAGCTCCGAACATGTGCGGCGTTAGCGCAGCGGTAGAGCACCGGCTATCTCTCATCGTGGAGCGAGGGGCTTTAAGTTCGCTTCCCAGCGCACGAACAGACGTTTTAGGGGCGAAGCTCCTAAAGCCGTGGGTCTGTCCCTCCTAGCTCGTACGTGACCGCCTAGTTCGATGACTCACTCGCAGGTGGGAGAGTGAGTGGCGAGTGAGGTGAGCGAGTGAGGTGCGAGTGACGTCATCATGACGTCACTCGCACGTGACGCACTTCCTCATTCGCAACGAGTCACCGGATGGAGGAGGTGGTTGTTGACAAGAGTACAGTGTACTAGAAGAGGGCAGTGGGCTTACTCCGCCGCTCGTCTGACGCAGTTGGCGTCGCATTGGAGAGGTGGCGCCACAGGCATCTTTGATGGAAGCGTCGCCTGCAGAAGTTGCTGGCTGCTGGCGGCTCGTAAGAGTTGCGAGGCTCGCTTCTCCGATATTTGTAATAGACTTTCATGTATTGACTACCCTCTGACTACATTGAGAGCGTATGTTGCTCACGCTTCGCCGTTTTTTTCCGTTTTTATTGCGATAGCGTTTGCCGAAAGTGAGTCGATGGCAACCTACGCAGCGTATGCTTGCAAGTTGCTCCGTTCTAGTTCGACGCGCAGTTAAGGCTTCTTTCTTTTTTTTTGGGGGGGGGGGAAGCTTGAGTTCTTTGCATATTTTGACAAACACCAGATTTGTTCAGGCCACATCGTGTTTCCCCGAATATGACACCTCGGCGAAAAGGACGATGTACTCCTCAAAATATACGGTTTCATACAGCGACCAAATATGCGGTTACATGCCGTGTGGACCTGACCTAAAATGATCTTGTAACAAGATTATGCTCTGCCTTCCACCAGATAATTATAAAACAGTGCAAGCTCGCTTCCTAGCCAAGCTACACAGACCCAGCCAGCACGCCTACACGGCGTGCTGGCTGGGTCTGTGCCATTGTTGTGCTGAAATTGTAGCTCAAATATTTTTTGTTCTACTTCGGTTGTTGCATATGGCACAATAGTTCTCTGGGGTTATTCATAGCCATAATTATGCAGCTACAGGTCTGTTAGGCATATGTACAGTGACATAATGGACAACGAAATTAAGATACACACGAAGCTCATGTTCCTGACACGAAGCTCTTATTTGGCAGAAAGGACGTATAACATCCAGCCATTCATTCACACACTTTATTCACTTCATGCGCAACGGCTCAGCTTCAGCTGCTTGGCCCTCTGCCGCTTTCCTGCTTTGTCACTGTTTAGTCCTTTCACATAAAAATGATGACGTAAAAACTAATTACTTTTGCTGTGAGGGTAGCTGCATGTACTGTACACTGCAACCAATTTCGATGGAAAGTCTGTGCTGAACAACTGCCAGCCGACCCACCCCATAGCCTCCGCCGGAGAGTAAGTCCACTGCCCACCCCACTTTAATCGTCCGTCTGAAGCTTCCGATCGCTTCCTCTTACAAGCGGTCCTCTCTTGCGTCGGCTTTTTACTAAGGTAAGCTGGCAGATCGGGAAGAAGCGGCACAGCACCGACACGGAGAACGGGTCTCCCACGAGATATCCGCACTTCTTTTCGCTCGATAATGTGTACATAGTCTCTGAGCACATGACGCGGCTCGAAGTGGAGCTCGCACACTGCGCTGTCTTCCAGGAGCTTGTCCGCTCTGTGCAGATTTTTTTCCCATTCTTTACGCCTGTTCTCATCCTTCGGGACGCCGAACAACGATAGCTTCCGCCCACCCTTCACGAACACGTAGCCTGTTTGGCACCCAGGCGCGTAGCAGTGGTTTTACCGATATCGCGGCATGGCTCAGGCACTAAAAAGCATGCTAACTTCTTGCGTGGTGCGTACGGCTCAACGCTGACGGCAAAAACTCGGCGCTACAACGTCCACAGCGATAAAACGTGGCTCGACAACTGCTGCTCTGCAAGAGCTGGCCGGCACTTTCAGCCGCAACGCTCCTCCCACGTTCCATCAAAGGCGATGCCAGCGCCACCGCTCGGGCGAACAGAGAAGCACACACAGGCGACCGTTCGTGGAGTCACTCCACACCATAGCCTCCGCCAGAGAGTAAGCCCACTGCCCTCTTCTAGTACACTGTAACAAGGCTGCGGAGCGGAGGGCGCGCAGGGCGGCGGCAGCGCGTGCTCGCCGACAGGATCCTGCCGTACGTGAGAGGCCGAAGCGTCTCGTCAGGCTGCGCGTCGACGTCGCCAAGATCCTGCCGTACGAGCGGCAGGATCTCGGCGCTCGTACGGGATACGATAAAAGAAGAAAATAAAAGCTGATTTGTATATACGCACACAGTCTCACGTCTTTCTTAATGATGTAACGGGCGAACTTTCACGGGGGAGAGTTACGGTTTTACCGATGATCTCCCCCTCTCGAGCTTCGCCCACTTATCATCATTCATTCCGTGGATATGCTGTGATTTTTTTCTGAGTGTTTTTCTTACATGTTTATTTTACTGCATCATACGCTACGGTAGTGACGTATGGGGTCGTGGAGGATGCGGGCATAAAATACTTTCGTGTTAAAAGAAGTAAAGCCAGTTGCACGCCCGTGAAATGGGAGCAAACAGCAGGGCTATGTCAAGGGTGTCAAGTTCACTATGACATAGCACTATCGTTGTCACTATCACGGCATCACGTAGCAGACTTAAGTGAAAAGCCCCCATAAGTTCTTGTTATGTGGGGTTTAGCGTCCCAAAACCAGCTCTGATTATGAGCCATAGTGGAGGGCTCCGGAAATTTTGACCACCAGGGGTTCTTTACGTGCACTGACATCGCACAGCACGCGGGCCTCAACATTTCGCCTCTATCGAAATGCAGCCGCCGCAGCCGGGATTCGATTCCGCTACTCTCGGGAGCGATGAAATTAAAGAGTTTGCAGGCATAAAGTGGAACCAACTCGCTCAGGATAGGGTGGATTGGAAATCGTTGGGAGAGGCCTTCGTCCTGCAGTGGACCTAAACAGGCTGATGATGATGATGATGATGATGATGATGATGATGACTCTCGGGTCAGCAGCCGGGTCAGCAGCCACTCTCGGGTCAGCTGATGCCGGGTCAGCTGATGACTCTCGGGTCAGCAGCCACTAGACCACCGCGGCGGGGCCAAGCCCCCGTAAGTAAAAACAAATTAAATGAAAAGGGGGAAGCGCGCGCACCTGTCGTGGGTAGAACGGGCTTAGCCAATCATAAAAAAAAAGAAATGAAATGGGGACAAGTCCCAAGGGGTGGTTGGTAAGTAGGCCAATTGTATATAAAAATTTATTGGAAGGCAAGCAGGCAGCGTGCGCACGACGTGCACGTGTGAAGCTATTGTTGTAGCCTGAAGGAATTTGCATGATTATGAGGGACATCTCGCATATTATCACGTGGTCGTGACGCACGCAGCACACAAGACGAAGCACGCAGAAGTCAAGACGATGTGAGGCGAAATATTTATTGGGTGAACTTGTGCCCATCAAAACAAAGCCAATATGAACAGCAATAGCGGCGGGAACAGTCGTCGGTCGACGGGAAGACTGACAAGCGGCGCAAGGCGTCGGCTTCTATACAGACGTTATAACGCGTTCGCGCATTGTCTCCGAAATTCCAGAAGTCTCAAATGTGCGCGTCGAGGCATGCAAAGTTTCAAAAATGGTCGACACGGTTCCCCGAAGTGTCATGCAAGATAAACGCGGCATGCGTTGTACGTAACAGAAGTGATCACGGCGCTCGCCGCAAACAATCAAAGCAAGCGCGCTATTCACAGGAATGTGACAACGGCGTTCTTTTTAAACAAACGAAAACAACCGCACGTTTCAATATTCTTCCTTTGTGTCGTCGATCTTTGTGGGCCGGCGAAGGTTCTTGGTTTCTTGACCATGCTCTTGAATGCTGTGGGTGGCTGCGGAAGTCTGTCAGATGAACTTGTTGACCTGATTGATGAAGAGAATGAAGAATTTGCCGTTGAGGTAAGTAAAGCAGTTTGATGGAAGGGAGGAATCGATGAGGTCGTCGTTTGCGATCAGGTATTCGGGTAGTCACAGTCGTTCGAAGTTCGTTTGTTATGCACAAAAGAGTGAGAGCGATATATTGATGATATGGCAGATGATGCAATTAATATTAATCTGCTAGTGATACATGAAGGAATATAGTGTGCATTGTTTTTTATTGTGTTTCATGATGAGGTCTTCTCGGCAGAATTGTGCGAGAGGTTAGGATCGGTGGGTTAAGTAAAGAGTGGTTATATGCATGGGCTCGACATGAATGAGAGGTGGAATCCTCGCTATGGTTGTGCTTACCTTCATGCATGTCAGTATAGTCATGCTTTTGGTTACTGTACTGTTGTGTGGGGTGGGTGTAGTCATGAGGTGTGCGTGCGTGCGCACACGCACTCACCTCATGGTTGGGCTTAACTTCGTGCATGTCAGTAGTCACGATTTTTGGTTTCTGTACTGTTGTGTCTGTTGGTGCGGTCATGAGCTGTGTGCGTGTTTGTGTTGGCAGTGCTGAGAGGGGAAGCTTATTTAAATAGCGTGGGTGAAGGGCCGAAAGAGGATGATTAAAAGGTATCAAGAATAGTATGAACTGGAGGAATTATTGTGGTTAACGCTTTAATGTAGTTGGAAAGCTGTATGAACTTTGCTCGTTTTTGTGGGTCTTGGAATATTGCAGACTAGTGCGAAGGGCTTATGTCTTATATAGGCCCACACTTTGCCTGTGCCACACAATTGCGCAACACCTCATTGACAGCGCTATCTCAATTCCCGACATTTCCGACCAAAACGATAGGATATAAGCTCGTGTATACCAAAAGGAACCGTCATGCAGTGACTATCTTGAAACAGACGCCCTGACGAAGACAAGTCCGCTTGTCGAAACGTTGGCTCCCGCGACATTCCCTGTTCTAAATCGTACTTTGCGATTTGTTCATCGATTATCTTGAAACAGGCCTCTTCTACTAGTACAAAAACAAAGATTTTGACAAGGTGCTGCCAAGGTTTATTGACTTCCATCTATCAGAGCCAAAAGGTGGCTCCACTAAAGAATCTAAACCATCACATTGTGGGAACTAGAGAAAAGATCGTCAGAACAGAGGTATACAACGGCAACAAAAGTGACGAATGGCTGGGAGCCTATAAAACCACAATAAAAATATAACAAAACTTACAACACTGCAAAGAGCTGAAGCAAACCATGAATAACAGCAACAATAGTGCTGAATCATGAGAAGGGACGTAAAACCACAAGTAATGCAAGAAATGAAGGAACACCTAGACTTTTACTGCGCTACAAGGATTGGTCACTGTAAAACAAGGATTTGAGCAACGAAAAACAGCCATCAAGCAGAAGATAAAACTAACGAGTTAAACGTATCCTTCAAGGAATTCAACTTCCCTGGATGAAAGTGTAATGGAAGGCGTGCTAACACATTTGTCCTTATACTGTCTTATGAAAAACGCCTATATGATTTCCTTTTCAGTATTGTCTTTTGATTTGGCCAAAAAGAGCGGCAAAGTTGATTTTGCCACTTTTTTTGAATTGCGCTTCGCAACTACATCTTCTACAGTTGAAGTCAAAATGCCCGCCGCTCTTACCTCTGACTTCCGCACTGTGTTCCTGCATTCGTACATTAATGCACCTTCCCCTCTGCCCTATGTAAACGTTCCCAAAAGCTAAAGGAACGTATCCACACGACGGACTAAATCCGTCTTTTCCGCGGCGGACGGCGCATCACGTGACCCCACGTCACGGTTTTGTGCCGTCCGTGCCGCGTCCGCGGACCTCGCGGACGGAAAATGCCAAGCTCTTTTTCCCATTGGGATTCGCGCGGACTAACACAGCAGATTTAGCCGAGAGTGCCATTGTAGGTCTCGCAACAAGCGCTGCTTTATTTTTCTCGCTTGGCTTCAACTTAAAACTAACTCTGCCACAAAGACGAAAACATAAAATCCTTTGCTAACAACGAATATGATATCGACTTTGATACTGTTCGCGCCATCTATAGAGAAAAGAAACAAGCAAACATTCGTACACTAGTGTGGCCTCTGAGATTTGGTTGCACTCGGGCTACCGTACATCACCGAGCTCATGTTCTGCCAATAGAGGCACTCGCTAAGCGTATACAGCTTTGACAAAACTAGTACGGTTCTCGGAAACGGTGCCAAATCGTCATGAATACCTTGCCGGCGAAGCTTTCGGACACAAACCTAAAGGAAATACAAGCATCAGGTTGGGGCTAAGACCCCGCGCAATGCGCGATGAAGAGCTCAAAGATTCGAAGCGGGCAGCTCTCGCTTCAGACAGTGCCGCCATGTTTATTTTTCTCCGGCGCGTCCGTCTGCTCGCTTCGTCCGTCGTCTGGATGCGCTTCGCAGCCGGACGGGCGGCGGAAGGATGGTCCACGGAAGAGACATCCGCGGAGCCGTCCGTCGTGTGGATACACGCTAAACAGCGCCAGAAGCGCACTTCGTGATTGTATGCTTCTTCTCGCACTCCACTTGTTTGTTAGGGAGCTGATTTTTCCCAGCTTGCAAGGCGCCGAGGACACAACGTACGCACCGTAGCTTGCTGCGATTTTTTTAATGTTGGGGGAAATACCGTGCCAGTAGGGAATCACATGGACCGGCCTTTTCTCCCTTACTCTCTCCTTGGGAAGCCCTCTTTGAACCACTGAAGACGAGTCTCACAGGCACTGGAAACTAGCTGTAGAGGGTATCCAGCGGCACAGAGACGCGCCACCGGCACCTTGAAGCTCTGCTGCATCTGGTGAGGACAGGACTTCTTGAGAGCAGCTGCGCAAGTCGACAACACAATCCCGCTTTGGTAATTTTCGAGCGGGCACTTTCAAGCGGCAGCAGCCCTTTCTTGCTCCTCGGACTGTAGCTCCAGCAGGCATGATCCTCGCTGGACTGTAGCCAAAGATCAAGGAACTGTATCCTACTGTTGTTGTCCGACATTTCGTGGGTAAATCTCACTCCACTGGAAAGTCTGGTAAAGGCTTCAAGAACACCTTCCCCGGTCTTCTGCATCGAGTGACCCTCCACACTCCTTAACACAAATAAGCAGTCGTCCACGTATCTGAAAACAGCCACAATATTCATGTCTGGCAACTCACGTTTTTTGCGCTTGTAAACGGCTCCCAGGAAAATGTCACTCAGGACTGGGGCTACGGAGGACCCGATCTGAACGTACAAACTTCCCTGATGATCAATCACTGTCGACTCAAAGAGAACCTCAGAGCTCCAAGAAATTGCCTGTGAAAATACAAAACTGGTTTTGGAAGTTCAATTCCCCATATTCTTCAATAGGATCTCTAATTGCTTCGAAAAACGCATCATGTGGGATTGAATAAAATAAATTTCCTGCTGCAATCGAAAAAGCACTTGATGCCAACGGCAATGCTTCTTGTAACAAAGAAACCAAGTGTATGGAACTCCTCAGGAGGAAGGGGTCATCTTTCCTGTCTTCCTTGCTTCCTTTCTACTTGCGCAGTACAATACCCTATCGGCATGAATCAACTAGCCTGCAAGAAGGTTCTGTTGCTGTGCCCGCGAACATACAAGTGAATTCGATATTGTTGAGTTTGTAGTGTATATATTTTTTTGTTTTATAGACACTATACTCTTGCAACAGCGTTTTTAGGATTTGTTAGCATTGTTAATAAGGAAATGCAGTCTGTGTAAATGTAGATTGCTTTGTTATGTTGCAATAGCGGGATATTAGCAAGAGATCTTGCAGGTTTGTGTCTGCACGACCCACCCTTCACATGCTCCTGTAATGGGCATCGGACATGCGCCTAGCTACTGCTCAGCGCACATATCCCGATCTTCCGACCCACCAAACTGCGAACAATTCCCTGCGCTTCGAGGAGGTCTTACTACCTGGCTGCGACTATACCGTCATTTGCTACGTGTCAACAGGCCGGCCTCGACCGTACGTCCCACCAAATTCCGACGACAAGTTTTCGACGCTCAACACTCATTATCATACCCAGGAGTGCGCGCTACACAACGTCTCGTCACCTCCCGCTACCTTTGGCCCCGTATGAATGCTGATGTCCGTTGCTGGGCGCGGTCATGTATCCATTGCCAGCGTGCCAAGGTCAACAGACACACCATGAGCGCATGGGTCATTTTCCACCACCAGACGTTCGTATCGGCCATGTTCATGTCGACATTGTGGGTCCTCTACCACCTTCCGCGAACCAACTTTACATACTCACTTGCATCGACCGATTGACCCGCTGGTCAGAAGCAATGCCGCTAAGCGACACTGCTGCAAAATCTGTTGCACAGGCTCTTGTGCACACCTGGATCTCTCATTATGGCGTGCCACACGCCATAACGACAGACCGAGGGAGACAATTGGAATTGTCCCTCTTTCGGGCTCTCTTCCTCCTCCTAGGTGTCTCACCCCAGTTCGAACGGCATGGTGGAACGCTTCCACCGTCAACTGAAGCCACCACTGCGTGCACAAAGCTCAGCAATTCCATGGACAGAGCGCCTGCCTCTGGTGCTACTAGGTCTTCGCACTGCTGTGAAAGAAGACACACAGTGCTCATCCGCAGAGCTGGTTTTCGGCATGTCACTTCGCGTACCGGGTGGGTTCTTTGCCTCTCGACCGACATCAGCTGAGCTACACTCTTACCCCGACCGCCTGCTAACTACTATGTCTACTGTTGTACCACCGCCGCTTCATCATGATTGCAAGACCGTTTATATGAGCCCATGATTACTTCATACCAGCCATCTCTTCATCCGTCACGATGCTACTCGTGCTCCATTACGAGCACCTTACGACGGCCCTTTTAAAGTCCTCAAGCACGATCGTAAGTACTTCACTCTCCTTGTTAACGGGCGTGAAGAGACGTTCTCTATAGACCGCTTGAAGCCAGCTCACGTGGACGCTGGCAGCGCCATCTCAAGCAGATAAACCCCTCGACGGCAATGCCTTCATCGTTAGGGGGGAGTACTGTAATGGGCATCGGACATGCGCTAGCATTGTAATGGGACAGTGTGCTTCAGTCCGCAAAAAAAAAAGAAAAGATGAAGAGGCAGAGAAGCTCGGACGTCATGGCTGCGACATTAGCTTAGTTAACCGACGAATAAATGTTCGCTTGCTTCGAGCCTTTCTTTCACACACCCCCATGGTCCATCGATGGGGCATATCTTGGGGTGGGCCTTGCATCTGGGCCGGGGTGGTAGCTGGTCTGGTCAGCCTGAATTGCAAAAATACTGCGAAAAAAAACCCAATATACCAATGGTAAGCTGTATCCAGCAACAGACAACAAAAGCAATTCCTGAAGAGGTTCTAATTTCCAGACTTAGCACGCTAATACTCAAGATATTCAGTTCTAAACAAAAACTAGAAGAGTAAAGAGAGTTGGGCACATCGCAGGAAGCTAAGCAGTTGGCGCAGTTTACGGCTGTCATTTGGCCTGGATGGCGCCTCACTCTCCTTCCTGGGACTCTGTGTCCAAGCCCGGAGGCATTGTAGGCGGCGGCAGCCCATTGCCCAGCCACAGCCCTATGGGCTGATGGCATAGTTTGCACCAAAATTGGATGAACCCGTTGATTATCCTGTGACATGTTATTGTTTTAGCAAATAATTTGCAGCTTAATTTACTCATTCCTCTATTTAAAAACTGTCTTCCTAACTGTAGGAAATATGTTGGGAACCCCATACAAGTAGAGGGAGAACACAAAAAAATTGACACCAAAAGGAGCAGTCACTTCTCTATATCTCAAAGTTTTTAAAAAAAGTAACATAAGGAAAGATCGCATCAGTCTGGCAGGAAAGCCTTTATAAAGAGCGTTGCAAAATGAAATTTAAACCAATGTAATGAAGAAGAAGCATGCCGTGCACAGCCCCGCAGCCGTATTGCCAGCGCATCGCAAGTGGAACTCGGGCTGGACGTTAGTGCTGCCTTGGGTGGGAGGCCTACGCTGTTTCCTCTGCGTCAGCTGCATCAGCTGCGTCTACGACCACGTAGGACTTCTTTATTATAATTGGTGGAGGTTTGCGGGGTCTCCCGTAACCCCGGAATTGCGCAACCGAACCCTACCGGCCATCATGACCACCGAAAGCAACACGAGCTCTACACCACCTTCTCCCCAGAACGTCTGCCCTGGCACGCTCCGTCAGCGCAATCCTCCCATATTCAGCGGCGCCGATGACCACGACTTTGATGACTGGCTGACATCACGGCCACAACAAATGGGACGACGTCACGAGATTGACAACTGTGTCATTCTACCTCACGGGCATCGCTCACTTATGGTTTCACAATCATGAAAACGACATGCCAAGCTGGCCAACGTTCAAAGCAAAAATCAGCGAGGTCTTGGGCCGTCCTGCTGTTCGAAGACTTCGCGCGGAATAGCGCTAGCAGTCGAGATCCCAACAACCAGGTGAACATTTTACTAGCTACCTGGAAGATGTCATTGACCAGTGTAAGCACGTCGATGCGGCAATAACGGAGGCAGATAAAATGAAACATATATTGAAGGGCATGGACGAGCGCGTGTTTCAGATGCTCATTTCGAAGAGCCCTTCTATTGTTGCCCAGGTCATTGACCTCTGTCAGAGCTACGACTAACTTCGGCGGCAACGCCTCGTCGCACGTCGTCCCCTTCATCAGCCAGAATCGTCTCTGGCCTAACTACGGCGCTACCAGATCCAACCCTCCTCTCACAGATCAAGGCTTTCGTGCAGGAAGAAGTTTCACAACAACTTTCCCTCATCCCCAGCCCCCCTGAATCCAGTTCTTCGCTTAATCTGACCCTACAACACCTCGTACGCGAACAAGTGTTCGATGTCGTTCCACAAGAGCGGGCGCCTCACGTCGCTGCACCATTGACCTACGCCGAAGCCGCCACACGACCACGACCACCGACGTTCCGGGCTTCGCCTTCAGTACCTAGTCATGTTTTCACTACCGCACCGCCATGACCTCCCGTTTATCGAGTCGCTAATCCGTGGCGCACAGCGGACAATCGACCTATCTGCTATTCGTGTGGCATACCGGGACACGTCGCACTTCTTTATTATACCAATTCTAATATTCAAGAGGAATTCAGTCAGAATCTGTGAGAAGTCAGTTTGAATCAGTCTGCTCGGAGAGGAGTTTAAGCCAGGAGAGCTAAGAGCTAAGTTGAGCCAGCCAACGAGAGTTCAGAAAGAGCAACAAAGGGTGAGCTTTAATGCTAAGTCCTTTACTCTTGCTATCAAAGAAACAGAAATTTGAGAGTCGTGTGCTGCTATTATTAACGCGAGAGCGTTTTTTGGCTAGGTTGGCGAGGGCGCGCGCCCAGCTGCCATCCGCAAAAGCCATGGCCGGAAAGCACGTGGCCTCTCCCACTGGAAGTGACGCCGGCGCCAACACTCGCCGCGGCGGCAGTCGGCTCGCGCTCCGCTCTGCAGTAACTACCTGCTGCGGCGTGCGACCGCGTCGCCGCGTTTCTTCGCTGGGTTGGCGAAAGCGCGTCCCAGCTGTGTGGCGTCGCCGTAGCAGCACTAGGCGCACGAACGTGCCACCTAGCCCATCGTTCCTCGCTGTCATGTGTGCCGAGTTCAATCTCGAATTTAAGACACCCACTGTGGCCATCACGACGTCCATCGATCTCGTATTCACCACCGACCCATACATTGTGCGAGATGTTATGTATGTATCCACCTACTACTCGGATCACAAGGCCATGGTAGTGTCTTGTACGCGAGCCCAAGTACGCCGTCACCGGCACGATAAGAGGGTGACGACACTGGTGAAGTTCTAATGACACCACCCACGATGCCGCGGATGTGGTACTACTTCGACATGGCCGAGACCTGGCTCAGGCATATCTGCGTACACTGCCTTGACGACAAAATACAAGAGGACATGTGAAGTGTCAACAACACTTAGATGGCATCAAATCATCTAAATAAACACAATCCGCCCTCCCACATTGCCTCATTCTTTATAACACAACTCGGCAACACCAGTTTACAGCACCCCTCCGCAACAACAATCTAGCAAAAAAAAACAAAAAAAAACGCTTTCGCGTTCTAATCTCTCATATGCTCTCATATGCTTAGGGGTTGTCGAACTTTTTTATAGTTCTTTTTTATTAATTTGTTGATTTATTACAATTTATTCCCTTTGTATCCCGGATATTGCTCTCTCCCTGATTCTATTCACCCTCGCTCATTTTTGCCCCATTCCCTCCTGTCATTAGTGTGCAGAATTGGTACATATTAATGTACTCATAATCTGTCTTTCACTACTCTTGCTTCTTAGTGCCTTGGGGATGCCCAAAAACCAAATGAGGAAAAATATATGTGTGCCATTGTTTATTAGTCAGGATGATTGTTTTAAACACACATTATTTTTGATTACCGGGGTTAAGGGAATAGTTCTATACTATATACTGGATATGGACCTGTTGGGATGCTTTAAGAATTGATTGTAGCTAATGGAGATGGAGCATCATGTGGGTGCTAGGCACTGCAGCTGGGTCCTCTGCAAGAACAGCGATGGCTCTTAACTGCCGAGTCATTTCTGCAGCCTCTAGATTATTTTTGAAGAATTACCTCGTCCTACTGTGTATAATCTTGTCAGGACAGAGTGTCACCTTTCAATCAATAAGTAAATAAGAAAGCATTGTGTGACCCAGGATGCCGGAAGGCATTTGCTCTTGGCTAACCCTGGTACCGACAGAAGAAATTTTCTGCCACTTAGACAGGAAGCCAGCATAGGCCGGGAGTGTTTTCTTTTACCCCTCACCGTGGTACTGCTTAACATTCGAACAGAATTTAACGGCATAATGATCATAACTTGCTTTTGTACTTGCTGTAAAACATAGGACGATCCAAAAGTGACAATAGGTGTTTTTTATTGAACACTGTATTTGGGTGTGATGATGATTGACAAACTGATTACAAAGGCCTTGTGTACTCTTAAAAGTGAAGTATTGATAGAATACTGGTTTAGAAAATTTCTCTGGTGAAGAGTGAACACAAGCATTATCAAACCACAAACAGCAACGTGCATTTGCACCAGCAGTAAGCCAAGTGACCAACTGTTTCGGATAACCCATGATTCATGAGGAAGTTTAGGAAAGTTCTAGGAGGGTTGCATTAAAATTGTTGATTAATACATACGTACACACAAATTTGCCCATCACAGAATAGGAGAGCTGTACTTTATATGCGACCTTGTACTCAGTGGTGCAGAAAGCCTCATCATGTGTATCATCCCCACTTCTTACACATTCGGTTTCTCCACTGTGGCTTATTGTTCTAACGTGCGGTGGCTTCTGTGTATGTTTAGTGGATGAAATGTGTCAGTGGAGCACTCGGTCGCATGTTATTGTGCCTCCCTTCTTAAATTTTCCACAGTGGTAAACATGTCACAGGAAATATCAGCCATAATCAAAACAAGAGGCGTGCAGGACACGGACACAAGAAGTGTCTTCCTTCTTTTTCGCCTCTGTGCTGTGCTTCAGTTGTTAGTCGGCGTTCGTGGTGTTCACTGCTCTTCTTGTGTCCGTGTCCTGCACGCCTCTTGTTTTGATTATGGAATGTTACCAACTCGCTCAACTTTCTGTCCTTTTGGAAATATCAGCACTTATGGTCCGACTTGCGTGGTTAATTCCTTTTCTGTGTATTGAGGCATGCTAACTCGTTTCTTTTGACACTCTTCACCAGCAAGCACACAAGCAAGCAAGGAGCAGCCAGATGCTTTTCTAGCATGCCACTGGAAAAAAATGCACTCAACTCTTCTCTTTAGATACACTGATGAAAAGCATGAATGGGTTCACTAGGCTAACTATCCCAAGCACAGCACAAAGTCGTTCTTGGTACCATTTAGGAATTCTATCAGCACTCTTGAAGTAAATCTTTAGGTAAATACCACACATGTAATAAGGCAATGTTGTGTCCTGAACATGTCAGGTTATGCACCTACAGTAGAAGGTTGTATATAGGCACCTTCATGTTATGAACACATTGTTAAATCGTTGCACCATGTGTGTAGATGAAACTTGTTCTGTGCCTATCAAGCTAAGATGTTCAGATATGGCACACAAAAGAAGTCCAACTTGCAACTTCGGGCATGCCGCAGACACCATGACGGCTGGAAGGTTGGAGCCTGGAACAGGTTGTGCCACATAGCAGGAAGGTCTTGTGCAGCACGGTCTTGAAGAAAGCAGTTACACGAAGTCATTAAAATTCACATAAATTTTGAGACCTCAATATTTTACTATGCACACGTCTATGGGACGCCAAAGCTTTCGAAAAATGTACATTACCGCTTAGCCTCGGAACATGGCGTCGAATCATATCTTGTGGCATTTACATTTCGAAATACCTCGGCCCACTGAAAGACTTTTTTTTCCTAGGCTACATTCCGAGGCTAAGCGGCAATTGCAAATTTTAGAGTGCTTCGCGACCCGCAAATATTTGCTGTGATTGTACCTGTACTAAAGTTAACAAAAAATGAAGTTACATTTCGTTAAAGCTATTGTGTAGTATAAAGAGATGATTAATAATTACTAACAGTGCAATAAAAGCAGGAGCAGACAGAAGAGATAATGCAGACCACTCAAAGTTTATTTCTTTCTAGAAAGGTTCACTATATATATACGTGTACACAGTGCCACAACAGTTATGCATGGAACGCAGCGATATAACGAACAAATAGCAAAACAGGCCGAACTACTCTCCTTTTGGTGACAGCAAGAGAGAAACTGACACACCGCTCCTTGCAAAGAGAAAACCTTTTATAATTACCTCAAATTGGACGAAAAGCCAGCAATGCAGGACTTGGACAAGAAAGAACACACGCAGACACACCAACGCTGCACTAACAATCAAATTTATTGAGGCAACCACGAGCTTTTATACATACATGCTGCGCAAGCGCCTGAGCTATGACATGAAGCCTAGAGTACCTGATCGTCAGGTACCGATAAAAAAGCGCCACTCTTTTTCAGTGATAGCCACAGAAGGTTCGCTAATGCAGGTCTGGCCATTCGTTTTGATAAAAAATGCTTCGATCAGTTCGCGCGCAATTCTTGTCCTTCCTCTGCCTAGAATGCTGGTTTGGCGGAATAAAGGCATGCAACTATCACAATCTTTTACATGAAGAGCTAGATTGCTCCCTGTGCCCGATCTTGCATCAGCACGCATGTTCTTTCAAAAGTTCATTTAAACACTGGCCCGTCTGGTCGGATATAGGCCTTACCGCATGAGGTGGGGATGGAATAAACCACCCCTTCGGTGCACTCGCTAAATACAGTGCGGTGATCAGTTTTGCAGGCAGATTTGCACCCCCCACCTGAGATGCGGTCGCAAAGGCCAGAAAGCTTTCGGGGGGCTGAAAACGCCAGATCCACACCGAACTTCTGGGACACTCTTTTCAACCTGTGGGACGTCTTGTGGAAATACGGCATCACCTCGATTTTCCTTTTCTCACCTGGTGCCCGAACACGTGGTTTTCTCATTTTTCTGGCCAGCGTCTCACCTACCGACAGCAGAACTGACGACGGGAACCCTGAAGCTCTCAACCGAGCTACCTGCTCCACCAGACTTTCCTGCATGGCATGCGGACAACTCTTGTTCAGCGCATTCCTGAAACACAGATACGCAATGCTCCGTTTTACCAACTTCGAGTGGGCAGAATCGAAAGGCAGAAACGCCTTTTTAGACCTCGGGGTGTACTTCCAACACACGTGTCTGTCATGTAAAAATGAAATTTCTAAATCTAGAAACCTAATGGTCTTGTCAGATGGAACTTCTTTGTTGAACACCAGGTTCTTAGAGCAGGTGCTAAAAACATTTAAAATCTCATCTGCCACTTGTGATAGCTGGTCAATAGGTGAAAGATTCAAAACGATTAAAAAGTCATCAACATATCTATAAACTTTAACGACACGTCGATCACGAAGCTCATGACTTAAGACAGAATCAAACTTGGCTAAAAACACAGCACACAGTACTGGCGCGACACTCGACCCGATACAGATACCCTGTTTTTGAACGAGGTACTTATCTCCGTACTGCACTATGGTGGACCTTAAGTACACCCCGAGAAGCTCCAGGAACGACCCTAAAAGGGATCCCGCACTTGTTCTGAAACGGAACAGACCCACTGCTTTCAATCAGTTCTCGTACAGCTTCCAACAGTTCATCTTGTGGAATGGAATAGAACATGTCCTCGATGTCCACCGAAAATGCAGCATTTGCACTCGGGAAGCCCCTGCTGAGGTTCTCCACAATGACCGACGAACTCTGCACAGCGAAAGGTTACGACGGATTGACAGCTCACACCTACCTTTCGGAACTGTCGAGCGATGCTTCCGTTGCGGATTTTCACCAAAGCTGCGTCTTTAATCAAACGTCAAGCGCATACGTGAACGGGGAATCGTGACTACCAACCGCAAAACGACGGCGGCATGTGGCGGCTTCGCGAAGCCTCGAGCCGGAAGTTGTAGCAGACTGCGGAGTAACCCACAATTCCTTGCGACAACCGAGATTTTGCTATCCACCAACGGCTCCAACGTGCGCGAACACAAACCATTGGGCTGTCAAGCGCTTATCTAGGCACTTTGGTGGCCGCATTACCACACAACGCTTTCTTTCCCAAATGCTTCGACATGAATGAATACAGTTGTGGAATTGCCACTAAAAATAAAGTAATAATTAAATAGGCATGGAAAACACCAAGATAATTATTTTTCATGTTTTTGTCGATCGAATGCGAAAAACGGCAGTATTGCGGATCACTGAGGCGCGATGCGCGCGAAAGTTGAATACTCGCATTTGCAAGGAACGGCCTTTTAAACAAACAAGTAGCTATAGCCATGCTTATATTACAGCTCAGGCTGTTATGGGCTCGCTGCGATCACCTAAATTAGTAGCGATGGTGTCCGTCACTGCCACCATTGTCTGTAACCGCGATCGCTCTCAACGAAAAAAAGAAAACTTCCATGCCTGTGCACACCTAGCACAATAATAGCTAGTAATGGCGTGCACCTCTGACTCTCACCACATGGCTGGGCAGTTAGCGTTCTCAGCCACGGCTCTCACCTAGGAGCAGAAGGTGTTTCAGAACTATATCTTGTCAGTGGTCGCCAGTAGTTTGATCAATATAAATAAAAAAGAAGACGAGGGGTGATGAAAAAAATAACAGCAGAGATGACGCATGCGAAGTAGAGAAATATGGGGGCGAAGAAGGAAAAGAGGGAAAGTGAACAAAAGCAGATGAAGAGGAAGAAGAGAAGCAGGAATGGAGGAAGAGCTTATATATATATATATATATATATATATATATATATATATATATATATATATATATATAGAAAGAAGAGAGAGAGAGATGAGTAGTAGACCCTCGGAATTGGCAACAAAAATCCGGAAAGCGTTTATTCAACGTTTCAGCCGGAGACCGGCCTTCATCAGGAATGCCTACTGGTTTTATTTCCGCTTCTATTTATACCTATCTGAGAGAGATTTTCATAAAAGAGGAAGGAAGAAAAACATGAAAAAAGAAAGAATAAGAAAAGAAGACAGGAAAGATATAGAACCTGAAAGAAACGGAGCAAAGAGTCGAGGAAAAGCCGACGACGTGCGTCATATGCGGGCATCATGACCCCCCCCCCTGCCTTTTATTATTATTATTTTTTTGTTCCCCCTCTGCCCCCCCCTTTTTTCCCCTCCCCTCTTTACGAAGTGGTTTCCGTGGCTGGACCCAATAGTCAAGCGTGCACTTCAGGCCCCCCTCAGGTGTGTCAATGTCAAGAAGAAAAAAAAAAGCAGAAAAAAGGAAGGAAGGAAGAAAACGGGTGAGGGTGGGTGAGTACAATTGCAGTGACGTCAGTGCCGATGGCGCCTAGAAGTCTGCACCCGGACGGGCAAAAACGTGCACTGACCTGCCTGCGCGTTTGGCCACATCCAGGAGAAAAGAAAAAAAAAGAAAAGGAAAGTTTCAGAGAAATAATTAGAATAAGGCATGTAAAATATGAATGGTCAGGAAGTTAAAAAAAAGGGGGAAAAATCATCAAACAGGTTTACATGATTCGCTTTGAAAAACACGTCATATTTCAATGATCCGGTTCCCGCTGTACATACGGTGCCACAGGTTAAACGCTTGCCAATGATTTTATAATTGCGGTGGTTCCCGGGTTCTCATTTATACTTTTCTCGATCGTTTTGAACCGGTATATTAGATATGATTCTCGTTGCTCACGTTCTCGCTTTGACTTGAAGCCCGTTTCTAATAGTGTCACTGTTAGTTTATCGAATGAATGATTTGGGAGGTTTAGATGTTTCGAGAGAGGTAGATTTGGAATAGATTTGGCATGGGCTTTGTGGTTGTTGAAGCGGAGCCTGAATGATGTTTCTGTTTGACCTATGTACTGCATTCTACATACAGTACACTCCAGCAGATAAATAACATTTTCACAGAGTACTGTGATTGGGAGCTGTGGGCAGTACTCGTCTGCTGCATTACTTTACAGACAAGACACCTTGGTTTCAGGCATGGCCTGCATCCGTTGTGTGGCCGTGATGTATTTAATCGCGAGTTCACAAAGGTGTCCCTGAGGTTACGTGATCGTCTGTAGGTAACGGAAGGGGCGGATGGAAATGCACGCTTAAGTCGCTCGCTTTGTTCTATAATGTTGTAGTGGCGCCTTAGGATTTTGTTGACATTGGGGAAATTCGTGCTGTACATTAAGCGCAGGTTTGAATGTTGAGAGTCGCGTTGTGTGGGACGGTTCGAAATGAGGTCTTGTCGGTTCAGTGTTTTGGCCCTATGGATGGCGTCGTCGATAACACGTGGCGGATACTTTTGTTTGTGAAGGACGGTTTTTAGATTCAGGGCGGCCGAGTCAAAATCTTCATTTTTTGAGCAGATTCGTTTGAAACGGTGTGCTTGGCTGTATGGAATGTTGTTCTTACAATGTCGTGGGTGGTCGCCGTGGTAGTGAAGATATTGTTGTCGATCGGTAGGTTTCATATACAGTTTTCTTGATAGTCGGCCGTTTTCAATTTTCACAGTTACGTCCAGGAAGTTTATGTTTGTGCGAGAGTAGGAATGGGTAAACTTAATATTCGGGTGTGCGCAGTTGTAGGAGGTTATCAATTTTATCAGTTCATCCTCGCTGTGCTTCCAGACAAAGAAGATATCATCTATATATCTCTTGTACAAAAGTGGTCTTAGAGGGGATTGAGAGAGAAATTTTGATTCCAGTTGTCCCATAAAGATATTGGCATAACTAGGGGCCATCGTGGTGCCCATAGCGGTTCCGCTAACTTGCCTAAAGTATTCATTGTTGAATTCAAACAAATTGACTTCCAAGACTAGTCTGGCTAAAGTTGCAATTGTGTGGTCGTCTGGAGTATCTAGCTGTCTGTGAAGCATGTACGTGCTGATTAGAGCGGCTATTCCGTCTTTATGTGGGATATTTGTGTAAAGGGAGGATACATCGAGAGTTACCAGGTATGATCCTTCCGGCGCACATATGTTTGAAATTTCTCCGAGGAAGTGCGTAGTGTCTGTGACATATGAGTCTAGTATTGTAGGGATATGTCTTATTAGTTTGTCTATGTAGCCTGATATAGGTTCCGTTATCGTCCCAATGCCGGATACGATTGGGCGCCCTGGGTTGCCCATTTTGTGTATCTTGGGGAGCATGTAAAACCGACCCGGAATGGGGTTGGCTGGCCGCATTAAATTATGTTCATTAGGGTCTACTACTCATCTCTGCCTTCACGCCTCCGGCCTATTCACCACCATGACTGCTATATATATATATATATATTGTCGCGGTACAACGCGGGCAGAAGAAAACACGACGCTTGACAGCACAGCACAAGAGCTTGTTTAACAAACGCAAGAATAATGGGCGTCGTCGTCTTCTTCTAATTCTTCTAGCAGTCCCACTACATAGAATCCCGTAGTGTTTCTTATCGTCATCGTCTTCTATTTCACATTCACAGCACATGCGTCTTAGCCTCTCCCCAAAAGAGCATCGTCTCGATGCTATATGGTCAATGTCCGTGAGCTGGTCGCTAGCACAATCACTCGGTGACATACGGCTTCATACGCACTACGTGCGCCAATTCGGAACTGAGCTGGCGTCGCCTCGTGCAGGGGGGGCTATCTGGGACAACCTCGTAGGTGAGGTCACTTAGTCGTCGCAGGACTCGATAGGGTCCGAAGTATCGCCTCAGCAGCTTCTCCGACAGTCCTCGTCGTCGTACAGGCGTCCACACCCATACCTTGTCGCCTACTTCGTAAGATACAGGTCTGTGACGGAGATTATAGCGTCGTGGATCGTAATCTTGCTGCTGGTGGATTCGCACGCGTGCTAGTTGTCGAGCTTCTTCCGCGCGTTGAGTAAATTCATCGGCATCCGTGTCAATTTTGTCCGGTTCGTGTGGGAGCATGGCATCCAACATGGTTCTTACTTCACGTCCGTGGACAAGACGAAACCCCCGCAGGGGCGTCTGCGTGAGCAGGCGTTTGGTGTGTGGCGACACCACGGACCCGAGCCAATGGGGGGGTTTCGACCCCCTCCCACGTGTCGCCGTGCGTGGCTTAGCCGTGTCCGGGGAAAAGGGGATCCTGGGGGTTGAGCCGACGCCGGGTGATTGGACCTTTAAGGCCCCCCGGAAGAGGCAACACACCCCTTTGGCCCCGGCTTCACGTAGACGGCACCTCCGGCCTGACCCGACCGGGGGAAATCGGCAGTCGCCTTTTCCTGTCTCTTTCTCCACATCTTCGTCTTTTTCTCCTCCTTTACATCTGTCCTGTCTTCTCCTCTCTTCCATTTACTTCCCCTTTTCCTGGCGGCAAGGGTTAACCTTGTGTGGATACCCTACCTTGGATATTCTATATTTGGTTATAGTGGTGGCGTACGGCTGGCGTCAGGCAGGCTTGGTGACAAGTCCTGCCGCGCCCCCTTGTAGGGCTCCGTGGTGGGCGGCCGGCGCTGCTGCCGAAAATTTCATGTCCATATGGCCTCTCAAGCATCCTTAATTTTTGATCGGCCTCAGAAAAGAGGCCGCACCGAAGCATCTTTTGCCTTCTCTTTCCGGAGCAACGAACCAACATTCCCCAAGTACCACGTAGTGCACAGCGAAAGTGACACAGCTGTCAGAAAACTCTCACCGTTTCTCGTGGCTAGGTGCCTCAAGGACACCATAGGACCATCATACAAAGCATCTAAAATGTCTAGTGGCGATCTCCTCCTAGAACTAACTGACAAAGCACAAGTTGAAATGCTCGCCAATCTTACGAGTATTGGCAATGCGAAAATAACAACATCCGCCCACAGATCCTTAAATACAAGTAGAGGAGTGATATCCGAGGAGGACTTCCTTGGGTTGAGTGATGAAGAACTCTTGGAGGGTTTCCACGAGCAGAATGTCACAAAAGTGCAACGCATTGTAATCCGTCGAAATGACCAGGAAATTCCCACTAAACACGTTATACTGACCTTCGGTACCAGTGTTATGCCCACCTCTCTAGATGCAGGATACATCAAAATAAATGTAAGACCATATATTCCAAACCCAAGGCGCTGCTTCAACTGCCAAAGGTTTGGACATGCGTCACACTCATGCAGGGGCAAAACAACATGCACGAAATGCAGTGCCGATGACCACACGACTGAAAATTGCAAATCACCTCCACAATGCGTAAACTGCAAAGGAGACCACCCAGCCTACTCACGGTCCTGCCCTAACTGGAAAAAAGAGAAAGAAGTAATTGCACTAACAGTTAAAGAAAAATCTCGTTTTATGAAGCAAGAAAACGTCTTTCCTACCTTTCCAAAAGAAGTTTTGCCGATGTGACGAAGACGGGGGCAGTGTCACAGAGGCTCCAGGAGTCTAGCGGGCCCACGAACAGTGTTCCCGCAGAGACCCCTCTCGCCCCCTCGGTGGAAGCAGCCCGAGCTGCCCCACCGCTCTCAAAGGGCTCGGAGACACCAGTCCTCCCGGGCCCTAAAATCAATCATACAGGAAGGCCCGAGACCCGTGTCTCGGCACCCGAATGTCGGTCCTCCAGCGCCTCTGAGAGGGCAATGGAGGTGGACGCGACGACCGCGGTGTCATCTACACCAAAAGACAAGCGCTCTCTGGAGCGCGTGAAGAGAGATAAAGTGCGAGTGACCACACAAATTAAGCGATAACCCAAAGGGTTATCGTTCTTTTGCATTGACCATATAAACCCATGTCACCTAAGACTCTTTTATGTATTATTTACGGATATTTCGCTCTTCCTTTAATATTTTACTTTCAAAATGGCTTTTCTAATCCACTGGAATTGTCGAGGAATGATGCGCAACCTGGGTGACATCAAAGAAATGCTACGAACCTTCTCTCCTGTAGCAGTCTGTCTACAGGAAACAAATCTAGGTGAACAACATAAGAACTTCTTAAAAGGATTCACTGTAGCGCGTCGTGACCGAACTGAGGCAAGCCGGCTCTCGGGCGGCGTAGCCATAATTATCCAAAATGGAATTCCAGTGCGAGAAGTGTCCATTAATAGCCACCTAGAGGCAGTTGCTGTCACCATTTTAGCTCATAAAGCCATCACGATTTGTTCACTCTACATTCCTCCTCATAAACCTTTTAGTATAAGAGATTTAGAGATGATTTTAGATAAGTTGCCGGAACCTTTTATTATAGCCGGTGATCTTAATGCACACAACCCTCTATGGGGGAGCAAAAACACAGACTCCAGAGGACAAATTCTCGAAGATTTTATTCTCACTAACCGTATATGTCTCTTAAACAATGGTGCTGCCACATATTGCTCCCCTGCCACACGTGCTTTTAGCTGCCTAGACCTGGCACTGTGCTCTCCGTCTCTGTACACAGATTTTAAGTGGAATGTAATTGACAACCCCTATGGGAGCGATCATATGCCTGCTTTCATAGAACTTGCGTCCGCACTCCCTACAACACCATCAAGACCACCTCGCTGGAAACTTCATCTAGCAGACTGGTCTCTTTTCACTGAAAAAGCTAATCTGGAGGAAATTTGCTTAGATGCCCCAACAGTAGATGACATAAATGAAAACTTCACTGCCTGCATTCTTAATGCCGCTAAACACGCTATCCCACAATCATCTGGCTCCCTATATAAAAAACTGAAACCCTGGTGGACAAGCGATTGTACAAACGCTAAAAAACTACAAAACAAAGCCTGGGGCATATTCAGACGGTACCCAACACAAGAGAACCTCCTGTCATTTAAAAAAGCAGGAGCCAAGGCAAGATATATCCGTAGGGAGGCCGAAAAAAAGTCCTGAAAAATTACATCTCGTCAATCAATAGCTCCATAACATCAAAGAGAATGTGGAACCAAGTTCGTAAGTTCAATGGCGATTATGCCGCCTACACTATCCCTGTGCTTTCACCTCCAGGGACCCCAACAAACTTACAGGAACAAGCAAATATATTAGGTGAGCATTTCGCGTCTATATGCAGCTCTGCTAATTACTCGGCCAACTTCTTAAGACGCAAACAGTCTGCAGAAAGGCAGAAGCTTCCCACAACAGGATATTTAGACAAATCATACAACGCACCTCTTACTATCCACGAAATTAACAGAGTCCTTACCATGGGGAAGAAAACAGCACCGGGTCCGGACAAAATACACTACATGATGCTGGCGCACCTATCCCAGAAAGCAGTGGAAGCCTTATTATCTTTCTTTAATATAATATGGGAAACGGGCGAAATGCCCGCTGAATGGAAGAAAGCCGTTGTAATCCCATTCCTGAAAACCGGAAAAGAGCCCACGTCACCAAGCAGCTACAGACCGATTGCACTAACAAGTTGTTTGGCTAAAACATATGAAAGTATTGTAAATATCAGACTAACATATGTCATCGAAAGAGATCATCTGCTAGATTGCCATCAGTGCGGTTACAAGAAAGGGTGCTCCACAACCGATCATCTGGTGCGTCTTGAAGATACTATACGAGAGGCATTCTTGTATAAGCAGTACTGCCTAGCAGTCTTTTTTGACCTTGAAAAGGCGTACGACACCACTTGGAGGTACGGGATCTTGCGTGATTTAGCAGATCTAGGAATCCGAGGCCGAATACTGAACTGCATATCCAACTTTCTTTCAAATCGAACCTTTCAAGTCCGCCTGGGCTCAACACTATCACGCATATTTGTTCAGGAGAATGGAGTACCACAGGGATGCATTCTAAGCACAACACTTTTCGTGGTAAAAATGAATTCCGTGAATAGAATAATACCAGGCTCTCTTATGCACTCATTATATGTCGATGACCTGCAGATTGCATTCCGAGCATCCAGCATGGCTACATGCGAACGACAAGTTCAAGTCGCTATAAATAAATTGACGCAATGGGCAGCAGATAACGGTTTTCGGTTTTCCCCTGAAAAAACTGTGGCGATGGTCTTTTCACAAAAAAGAGGCTTGCATCCAAACCCTGTCCTAAAATTGCGCGATGCAGTTCTGCCGGTTAAGAAGGAGCATAAATTTCTAGGGGTGGTTTTTGACTCGAAGCTCAATTTTCTCGCCCACATAGACACTCTTAAAATCAAAGCGACCAGGGCATTAAACGTTCTCAAGGTCCTGTCAGGCAAGCACTGGGGTTCCGATCGGAAATGTCTTCTACTCATATACCGGGCCTTGGTACGTAGTAAAATAGATTATGGATGCATAGTATACGGGTCAGCTAGACAGTCTTACCTCAAGCGGCTCGATCCAGTTCATAATCAAGGTCTGCGCCTAGCAACTGGAGCGTACAGAACATCGCCTGTTCCTAGTTTATATGTAGACAGCAATGAACCGTGCCTTGAACATAGAAGAACACAACTCATGCTAGCCTACGTGCTCAAGGTTCAGGCATCACCAGGACACAGCTGCTATGACATAGTCACATCCTGCAACAAGCGAATTCACTACATGAACAGGCCGCATGTTATCAGACCGGTTTCACTTCGCTATGAAGAAAAGTATCACGACTATAATATCCCACAGGAGGTACGTCATGTTGCTAACATACCTCCTATTTTGGCCCCGTGGAACGACTTTGCAAAATTTCTTGATTTTTCCTTAACAAGCCTAAAGAAACGTGACATGCCACAGGAGCATATTATACAGGAATTCCGTGCAATACAAGCAGAGTATAACAGTTACACCGAGTTTTATACTGATGGTTCTAAGGCACACGACTACGTAGGAAGAAGCGTCGTATCAGGTGACTGGGAAAGAACTGTTAGACTGCCAAGTTTCGTCTCAGTGTTCACAGCAGAGTGCTATGCTCTGTGGCTGGCAGTACAAGAAGTTGTAAATGGAAAGCATAAGAAGGCAGTTATTTTTACAGATGCACTAAGTGCGCTAAAAGCTCTGAACTTAAAATGTGACCGTACACCTCTGGTAGGCGACATATTAAGGACTGTATTAGACGTTAGCCAGGACCACACTATTCGTTTCTGCTGGGTCCCTAGCCACGTAGGGATTCCAGGAAATGAAAGGGCGGATGAGTGTGCGGCGGCAGCGAAATACAAAGCTGTGTCGAAAACAAGAATTCCTGTCAGGGACGGGCTTCGAGCCTGCCGAGAAACAATAATCCGTAAGTGGCAGTCTGAATGGGATAAGAAAGTAAATAATAAACTTTACCTTGTTAAACCTGTACTCGGTGAATGGAATACATCCTATCACCCGAAACGCTCTGTAGAGGTAATATTAACGAGGTTACGAATAGGACACACGCACATCACTCACAACTACCTACTTGCAAAAGATGAACAGCCGATTTGTGATAAGTGCCAAGAACCGCTAACAGTAATCCATATCTTAATTACATGCCCACATATGGAAACAGAGAGGCGAAAATTTTTTATGAGCTATATAAATCACACACACCTCTACACCCCAGACTCATATTAGGAGATGATCCACTGGTACCCCTGGCCAGTGTGATCAGTTATATGCAAGAAGCTGGTTTTTTAAATAGATGCTAAGCCTTCAGTTGCAGTCAATACAGAAATAAAGTGGACCTAGCGCGCTATTCATTGCTCACACTTCATGTCGATGTCATAATTTTAATACAAATACCCATGCAAATTTCAGACTATAGGCTTTTAGGCGTTCTAGACGTTTGCACCACATCTGTATCATGGATCATCCTATTGCTTACACATGAATTTATCACCTTGTGTCTGGCGCATCATAGCCATCGCTGCTTTTGCGCCATAAAACCTAAAATTAACTAACTAACTAACAAGACGAAACGGAGTCATTCGTGTTGTTTCTTGTCTCGCCGTGTTATAGGCGAACGTGATATAGGGCAGAATGTCGTCCCAGTTTTTGTGCTCAATGTCGACGTACATCGAAAGCATGTCTTCGATTGTTTTGTTTAGCCGCTCGGTGAGTCCGTTTGTTTGCGGGTGGTAGGCTGTTGTCTTGCGATGAGCGGTGCCACTGAGCGTCAAGATGCGATGCAAAAGGGCTGCTGTGAATGCGGTTCTCATACCACGTGCGTGCACTATCGCCAAGGGCAAAGTATACGTGGGAGAGTTTGTCCTGAGCGTTCCACTGGTTAATCCTGGCAACGCGCTCGCACTGGTCAAGCCAGTCTTCAACGTCTTCAAAAGTGCCACCGTGAAAGCGTTCGGGCACTAGTGGCTGAAGAAACGTTACCTGTCGTGAATCAGAACGGCTCTCTTCCAGCCCCGGTGGCGTGCTGGCACTGGCCATGGGTGGAGGAGGGTGGCGCCTGGAAGAGGGCTCCTGCTGAGGGGAGATTTCCGGAGAAAGGCCTAACAGGCGACGGCTGAAACGATGTACGGGGTGGTAACGGGCGACTGTACGGTAGGGCTTGAAGAACGGCTTCCAGAAGGAGTTTGAAGCATCAGGCAGAGTTGCTGTACCCAGCACCCTCACCAGTGTCGCGGTACAACGCGGACAGAAGAAAACACGACGCTTGACAGCACAGCACAAGAGCTTGTTTAACAAACGCAAGAATGATGATGATGATGATCCTTCAAATATGGCGCATACCCACTACGGGGGATTGGCCAAGACCTGGAGTGCTTAACTTTTAGCTGGTATATTGTGCAAATACCACAACATGACGAATAAAATAGAATAATAAATTAATAATAATCGGGAGAAAAGTAAAACAGAGGGAAAAAACTATGTAGACTATTTGTGCACTTCTACCAAGAATAATGGGCGTCGTCGTCTTCTTCTAAATCTTCTAGCAGTCCCACTACATCGAATCCCGTAGTGTTTCTTATCGCCATCGTCTTCTATTTCACATTCACAGCACATGCGTCAATATATATATATATATATATATATATATATATATATATATATATATATATATATATATATATATATATATATATATTCCAAGGTTCCGAACCTAAATGTTCCGGAAGCACCGTTGCCAAACCTTACGGCTGCCGAATCTAATCTGATGCTGAACAACAGATAATATTGCATTACGCATACTCCAGCAGAAGCCGCAGAAAATAATTTAGCATAATACTTAAACAAAACTTCGTCAATAATTTTATTATGGAAACGTCTCAACAAAAATGTTGTTGACGTAATGTTGACTAAAATCAATTAATGTTGCAAAATTGTTGATAAGTTGTGTCAACATTTCCGCAAGATTTTTTCAGCAAAACGTCAACGGTAATTTTCATAAGGGGTCAGTGGATAGCGTACGGTTATGTAGGCGAATTAAAAGACGCCGCATAAGACTCAAAATAACCTAATCAAGGATTCAAAGATCACGCGTGCATATCCATAGAAAGGCAAAATGAATAGAATAAATGCGGTGATATCCAATGGCTCCTTCATCGGGAAGTACCACGATTTTTGCCTCAGAAGAGCCGGCTGGCTGAATCAACTAATGTTCCTTTCTGAAGGCACTTCGTTGGGAGGCATTCACCTGGAAAAATCGCCAGAGGTGGTCTTTGATACAAAACCAAGAGAGCCGCCAGTCCATCACGAACGTTGTGCTTATGCACGTGCCCTCGGTTGGCGAAGCTCAACATGCTATGCCCCGTCGCATTTAGCGTATAATCTACCGGGTGTACTGGTAACTCAGGTTAATTCTAATTTTTTGGTGATAATTGAGATAGCATAAAGTCTGCGTCAGCCACAGCACGGAGGAGAAATACACTATTTGGCCAAATTGAGCAGCAATAAACAAAAAAATGTGCTGATCCCTCTGTCAAAGGAATCGGTATAACACAAAGGTGAAATATTGTCTCTTCACATAAGCAGTTGAATGTCTATTGTTACATCGAGGCGAACTTGCCCATTGCTATCTGTGCTTCGCTGGTACGGCACCGTTTGACGTGGATGAGCCCACGTTCACACATCGCCTCCATAACATCAAGGGCCTTTGTGGTAACTGAAATAGTTTACCTAATAACTGGGCATAGTCTATAGTAATTGCCGCGCGACAAAGGTATCAATGGTATTTACTTGCGCCACACTGACCTGTCAACATCGTTGCCTTGCTCTGACGCCTAACGTAGCAGTTTGCTTGTTCCCATCACGCTCGAAGAGCGGTCGGCGGGGAAACGCCATTCACGAAGAATTGTGACCGGTGCTCTACCACTACGCTATCGGCGCATCTACGCCCGACGCTGTACGAGCGCGGCTATGCGCGCGGTTCTGCAGGCGTTCGTCGAAGCGGACTTTGGAACGCGTCTGGAATGGTGTGGCATTCAGGAAAGACGAATTAAATCTGCAGTGATTCACTTCGCCTCTGCCGGATGGCCGCACCGTTCCAGGCAAGAATGTGCGCCTGGATGCGCGCGTGCTGAGCCTCACGAGACAAGAAGGAATATAAGGCGCGTTCGCACAGCAGCCAGAGCGGCGTTAACGCAGTGGTAGCGCACCGGCCACCTTTCGTCGTGGCGCGGGGTGCTACGAAGTTCAATTCCCGCGCATCAGCAGAACTGTTTCTGAGTGTTTTTCTTATGTTCTTGCATGTTTACTTTACGGCGTCATATCCGTTACGGTAGTGGCGTATGGGGTCGTGGTGGGCCCCGGCATAAAACACTTTCGTGTTACAAATGCTTGCTGTCAGTTTAGCAAATTCATAAGCGCTCCATGTATAGGTGCTCGAAAAGTCAAACGGAGCACGCGAGCGGGGCCTAAATCGGCAAAACTGCATACCAGTGTGCTCTACCAGCAGATGCGCTGCTAGTCGCGAGTGTACGCCGGCACATCCGGCTGACCCATCTTGATATTATAATGCTCGCCTTATCGCCGGCTCGAGCGAAGCCGCGCTGCTACCATAACTGCTCGGCAAGGGTGCTTTCAATGCTTTATGCCTTTGTTTACCCGCATCGGGGGCAAAAGTTCGGTGGCGTGCTCTTTTTGCATCGTCAGGAATGCGACCACTGTCGAACGTCGTGACAGCCGAGGGTCGAGCAAATTAAAAGTGGGAAAACAGAACGGCATGTGGGTGTTGGGCGCATTGTCTTTGCTCTACAAATATAACCTTGGCGTCAAGCAATGCACGCAAACAAAGGCATAAATTATTGAATGTGCCCCTGACTAGAAATGATGGTATTAGTGCGGATTCGCTCGAGCAAGCGATAAGGCGTGCTTTAGCATATCAGGATGCGTCAGCCGGACGTGCCGGCGTACTCTCGTGGTTTGCAGCGCATCTGCTGGTGGAGCGCATTGGCATGCAGTTTTCTCGATTTTGGACACCGCTGGCATGCTCTGTTTTACTTTTGGAGCACTTGTACTCTTACTGCTGCTGCACAAGCGCCAGATAACGATCTGATGATCTCGACCTGCGCCTCGGCCAGACGCTGCCACCGCTCAGCCGATCGCTACTCTAGCATGCATTACATCGAGAACACTATAGCAACCATGGAGAATGTGCCCGCAGTGGCTAGTAAGGCGACTTATAAAAGCTACAAGCGTCGCTTGCGGATCGCGTGGTCAACAAACTTTTGTCCCCGACTGTACACCGTCATTAGCAAGTCAGCACCCATTGGCGGTTGAACCTTTCTTGTACCCCTGTTCGCATCTTCTGCTCAATGCACCCTTCGATCCCTGCTCGTAGGGTGCTCCTGCCCAAATAGGGTGTTGGAAGGGTGTGCAGTGGGGTGTATCACTCTTTTTTGCACCCTAATGTGTGAGAAATTGTTTAGTGTGATGCCCTATTTCAGCAGTTTTCCATCATTTGGCGCTGTAAGCTGACCGGACAACTTCGAATTAATCAAAACCCTGAGAGTTTGTTTTTACCAGTCGTGCTTGGAATGCTTCGCCTTTTCAACAAAGGTGACACTATTTTTCCTTCGGGTTTCGCAGGTGAGCCTGGAGCTTTTCTACAGCCTGCTGTACCTGTGCCGCGTGATGCTGTACCTGAACTCAGCAGTGAATCCCATCCTGTACAACGCCATATCTTCTAAATTCCGCAGTGCCTTCCTCCGTCTCCTGGGTTGCCGTCGGCGTAGACCAATGCGCCACTGCACCACGAACACTTCGCAAAGCAGCTTTAGCAACTGCGCTACGCAGAGAGCCTCTCTCTCGCGCACAGTCATGCCCATCCCACCAGCTGGCTGCTAGAATGCAGCGTGGTTACTTCTTTTGGAAAACCATCTCATAAATGAATACCGTTGTCCGCTACCTTCAAGTACGAATTGCAGTTAGCACAGCAGTCAATAGGGACATTTAGCGTGTCCGGTAAAGCGCTATACGCAAAGGCGTAGCGGATATCGGATAGCGTGTAGCGTTGTCTGTCGCAGTCAAGTGGTGACAGCTACAGGTGATAAAGAGAACAAGCACACCTGCGTAATCTATATCCTCCGAGATTCTGTCAGCGACTCGCTAAGCCTACAGCTTTGATAACTTCAGTGCGGCTCTCGGAAACGGTGCTGAATTGTCGCGGATACTTTACTGTCGAAGGTTCATGATACAAAGCCAAGGCAAATACAACCGTCAGTTAGTAGCTTGAGGGCTACAGAGCGAGCGACGACCATTTGAAAGATTCGAAGCAGACGGGTGGTCGGCCATGTTTGCACATGCGCTGTTGACATCCGGTATTCCGCTATATGCAAAGTGCTTTGCGTATAGCGGTTTGCTCGACACGTTAAATGTCCCCAATATATTTAACCATGTTGAACTGCACACTGTTTCTCCCTCGGCTGAGTGACAGGTGAGGGCACTAGAGTGTTGCGAGGCTGTTCCCAAGCGTCCACCGTCTTTCCTTTTGAAGCATGGGCAGTGAGACATCAGGCCACCGCGGCGGTGCACAGCGGTTACGATGGATGCCGGATGACCCGAAAAACGCGGGTTCGACCCAGGTCGCGGCGGTCGCATTTCGATAGAGGCAAAATTCTGGAGGCCCGTGCTGTGCGATGTCAGGGCGTGTTTAAGAGCATTGACAAATTAGTTCTGCGGAAACCCGCTAGGTGGAGTAATCGAAATTTCTGGAGCGCTACACTGACTTGTGCTTCGTAACAAATGTGTTGTTTTCGCACGTAAAACTCCAGAAATTATTGTTAGCAGACGCCACCAACATCGTTGCCTTTTAAACGTAGCTGACGTAGGGATGCCTAGCGAGCGCGTCATTGAACACAATAACCGGTCTATTCGGCGCTGGCTTCTACGTACCGTATAATACAGGCGGACTCCACTTTTGTATGTTTGTCGGGTCATTCCCGCGTGAAAACGGAGGGGAGCGAGGTCCAGGCTAACTAACGCTGTGCAGCCACCGCACTGATATGGTATGAATAGGAAGCCTTAGAACATGTTTCACGGGCGACTTGGTTCGTGGCATCAAAAGGAAAACCTGTAGCCCCATATGACCGGCGATGCGAGGACAGGGACTGGCTCTAACAGCCACTTTTGATTATTAAAGAAAATGCGCCTACTATTCAGTAGGCCATTGTCAGCAATTAGCGGCAATCCCTTGTTGTACTCTCGTCCGAGTTCCTTTCGTGCTATGGTTTTTCCTTCTCAATAGGGACGCATCTTAGCAAAACCACGTTGCCTGCCTACACACCGGTATGCAGCTTGTTAAGGTGTTTACTAGATGAAGCTGAACACATCACTGCAGCGACCGTCTTGTCCCAACGGGCACGGACCTCGAGCACGAGCGGCGTTTTCTCAGCTGAGCGCTGAACAGCGAACCCCACTGCATAAGCCCACTACAACATTCTATTGCTTCTTTACATTACCCCCGGGGACGAAAAGGGAGCCACCCGGCGACCTAACAGTTGGTTGCTATGAGTCGGTCATAGTAGGCCTTGAGTAGGCCTTGTCGGTCATAGTAGGCCTTGTCGTCATAGTAGTCCTTGTCGGTCATACTGAGTCGGTCATAGTAGGCCTTGAGTAGGCCGATCATAGTAGGCCTTGTAGGTCATAGTAGGCCATGTCGCGGCCCTGACGGCGCATGTCTGGGGACGGCTCAACGGGGGCTCGTTGAGGTAGTTAACCGGGGAGTAACGCTCGATACACGGTAGGGTCCTTGGTACTTGGGCAGTAGTTTTGAAGAAAGCCCTGGTGCAGTGCAAGGGACCGAGAGCCACACAAGAACTCCAGGAAGGAACGCAGGTGCAGAGGCGCTGTCACCGCGAGTGGTCTTCTGACGCTCTTGGTGACTGGTAGTAAACGCGCGGGCGAGATGGCGACACTCTTCAGCATATCTGGTTGTGGCAGAAATCGGCACAGATTCAGATGCATCCGGCTTCTACGGAAGGATTGTGTCGATTGTGTGCGACGGGTGCCGACCGTACAATAAAAAGAAGGGTGAAAACCCAGTGGTGCTCTGAGGGGCGGTATATAAGCGTAGTCCACAAGTATCGCTGTCGAATGCGCTCGTATGTTTTGTATGCCCAAGAATGTGCATACTGAGGATCAGAATGGAACGACGCGCATATTTGGGAACGTAGACTCCGAGGTACAACTAGCAACCATTGGCGGTCATCGGCGTCGTAACTGCGTCGATGAAGTAGGTCGTTTCGAATGGCGAGGTGGTGGGCTTGACGGTGCAACGCGCGAGTGGTAGGTTTTGCCGAGGAGGCAGAGAGCAAGTCTATCAACGAGGCGATCCAGTGATCCTTGCGCTCTTCAGTAACGATGGTGTGAAGGTCGATGGAAGAAACGGCAATACGGGATACTGAGCAGTGGTCATCGTCGATGGGCAAGGGAGAGCCCAAGAGAGCGTCGGCGTCAGAGTGCTGGCGCCCGCTGCGGTAGACTACGCGAATATCGTAGTCTTGTAGGCGAAGTTCCCAACGTGCAAGGCGGCCTGGTGTGTCTTTTAGTGACGACAACCAACAAAGTGCATGGTAGTCTGTGACGACATCCAATGGGCGGCCATACAGATATGGCCGGAACTTAGTAGGTGCCCAGATGATTGCCAAACATTCTTTTTTCGTCACAGTGTAGTCACTCTCGGCTTCGTAAGCGTGCGACTTGCGTAGGCGAGGACGTACTCAGGAAACCCTGGTTTACGCTGCGCAAGGACAGCTCCGAGGCCAACGCCACTGGTGTCGGTGTGCACCTCCTTAAGTGCGGTTGGGTCGTAGTGGCTTAAAATTGGGGGAGATGTCAGCAAACGACAGAGAGTTGTGAACGCCTCGTCGAACTCAGATGACCACGAGTTGAGGGACCCGTTGCTTTCAAGCAGTTTCGTCAGTGGCGCCACAATAGTGGCGAAATTTCGAATGAAGCGCCTGAAGTAGGAGCATAAGCCTATAAAACTGCGCAATTGTGTAACGGACGTTGGTTTAGGGAATTCGGCCACAGCCCGTAGTTTCCGTAGTTTGGTTGGGTCGGGGAGAATTCAGTCCTAAGGTACGACGTAGCCTAATATTGTCAGCTGATAGCGGCAAATGGGCACTTATTTAGGTTTAGCTGTAGGCCAGCGTTTGTCAGGCACATCAAAACGCGCCGGGGGCGTGCAAGGTGCGTCTCGAAGTCGGGCAAAAACAACAACATTGTCATGGTAGCAGAGACACGTGTTTCACTTCATTCCGCTCAAGACGGTGTCTATTGTGCGCTCAAAAGTTGCAGGCGCATTAAAAAGTCCGAAAGGCACGAAATTAGATTCGTATCAGCTGTCAGGTGTTACAAAAGCCGCATTCGGTCGATCGGTGTCTGCCATGGGCACTTGCCAATATCCCGAGCGCAAATCTAGACTAAAAGAATTCAGTTCCTTGTAGATTGTCAATCGCGTCGTCTATGCGCGGGAGAGGATAAACCCCCTTGCGAGTGATCTTGTTGAGGCGATGGTAGTCTACGCAGAATCGCAGAGAACCATCTTTCTTTGTAACAAGGACGACAGTGGATGCCCATGAGCTGTCTGAAGGGCGCATCACCTTCCGACGAAGCATGTGGTCGACCTGTTCATTGGACACACGACGCTCTGTAGGAGACACACGGTATGGGCATTGTCGCAGTGGCGGTTGGAAGCCAGTGTCGCTGCGGTGTGTTACTGTTGGCGTCCGACCTAGGGAAGACTGCCCCACATCGAAAGAGGAAGGGAATTTTTCCAAGAGGCACAAAAGCTGAGACCGCTAGGCCGGCGTAATGTTGTCTGGGATAGAAGAACCAAACACATCGCTGGGAGGTGAGTCACACGTAGCTAGAAATAGCACTTAGCGCTCTGGAACTACACATCTAGTATCGTCGCGTACGTCTAAAACTTGAACCTCTGCAATAGGCTCCACATGGCCAAGACATTCCCCCTCGGACCAACATCACAGGGTTTTGGAACGGGTTGCAAACGAAAATGGTCCTGAAGCCCCGAGTTATGTCCAGTGTCGCAAATGGGAGCAGGAGACCTGTCCGAGTTAGGAAACGGTGGGAGGGAGACAACAGTGCAACACCGTCCGAGAGGCTGCTGCAGTACATGGGCACGATCATCGCGGCTTTCAGAAGAACGTGGGTGTCGGCTTGGATAAGCAGCTTCCTCGAAGTGGAAGAATTATCGGTGAAGGGCAAATCTAACAACGGCGAGAGTTCAATTTCGGCCCGTGCGCAATCGATGACAGCATTGTGGCGAGAGAGCACATGGGACGTCGTCGATGAGAGCAAGAGCAGCACAGGTCGCCAACGGGCACTGGATGTTCTTAGAGAGAGTCCATAAAGGGGCGTCGTGACCTTCCGAGGTGAACGGCAAAGCTTAGCGTCCATAACACATACGGCGGCTCCCGTGTCTATTAATGCAGATGCGCGAGCACCGTCAGTAAACACTTCAATAACGTTCGAAGGACTGCGATGAGGACTTTCACATTTTGATGGTATCGCAGCCCTGACCTCGTGGACTGCGACGACTAGCTTTCCTCGTTCCGAACCACGGGACGAGGCCGCATCGGCGCCAGGGAGCGACGGCGTGGGGATGGTGAACGGTGGGTCACCAGTGCCGAACACAGTGTGGGCGACGTAGTCGAACGGTTGTCGTAATATGGAGGGCTGGGCTCACTCATTGGTGATGCGGCGCTCGCTGTTCCGTGCTGTTCATTACTCTTTGTTCGGCGTAGTTCTACGTAGCTGATTATTTCGCTTGTAAAGAAGCAATTGAACGTTGTAGTGGACCGCCCTTTCCAGCGCCTTATACAGTGGGATTCGCTGTTCATCGCTCTGCTGAGAAAATGTCGCTCGTGCTCGAGGCGGCTGAACGCGATTACAATAACGTGCGACGTGACCAGCGTAGCCACACGCAAAGCATATCACCTGGTTGTCAGAAGTACGCAACCGGGCCGCTGGAGCAGGGCCCATCCAAGGCACAGGACGCGATGCACGATGCGGCTGCTGGTATGATTGCATGCTGGGCTGCAGTCGAGTTCTGGCCATGACGCCGGCGTAAATAGGAGGCACGCCTGAAGCGACGGGCTGGGGCGTGGCGACGGGGCTTGCATAGCTGAGTTATGCAGCTACCGTTATCGGTTGAGGCCTCGCAATAACTTCGGCGTAGCTCAGCGGCGCAGGCGCCGGAAGGTGCTGGTCGTATACAGGTAGAGCAGCGGCACTTTCCTGCTCCTTCGCATAGTGGAACGGAGGCGCAGTAGTTGACAAAGGCTGTTGGGCAGGCTGCGGCTGAGTAAAGGCCATCACGGAGAGTTGGCGTGCAATTTCCTCCCGCACAAAGGACTTCCGCAACGAAGGTCGACGGGTCAACGAGCGTTGCCGGCGCATCTCCTCGTAGCTCTGGCACAGTGTGACAATTTCTGTAACTGACTGAGGGCTCTTGGCAAGTAGCATGTTAAACGCCTCGTCGTCGATACCTTTCAGGACATTTGTGGTTCGATCCGATTCAGAGATCGTCGCATCCACTCGTTTGCACACGTCCAGGATGTCCTCAATATAGCTGGTGAAGGATTCGCCTGGCTACTGTGCTCGTTCGCGCAAGCACTGCTCGGTGCGCAGCTTAGAGACAGCTGGATTGCCAAATACGTTTGCCAGCGAGGTCTTGAATGCGGGCCATGTCGGTAAATCAGCTTCGTGGTTGCTGTACCATAGGCTTGCGACCCCCGCGAGGTAGAACAACACGTGGCCGAGTTTTGCTGCCTCGTCCCAGTTGTTATGAGCGCTCACTCTTTCGTAGGTAGTCAGCCAGTCGTCTACGCCCACGTCATCCGCTCCAGTGAAAATACGAAGGTCGCGATGTCGAGGCGCTCCAGAACATTAAGGCCGAAACAGGAGCAGATGTCTGCTGGGAGGCGTCCTGAGCCATGGCAGAGGGCAGTGTACGGGATCGCAGTTCCAGCGTGGATGGTTTAAGTACCCAGCACCTCCACCACTTTGTTAAGGTGTTTATTAGATGAAGCTGAACGCAGCACTGCGGCAACGGTCTTGTACCAACGGGCACGGACCTCGGGCACGAGCGGCGTTTTCTCAGCAGAGCGCTGAACAGCGAACCCCGCTGCATAAGGCGCTGGAGAGGGCGGCCCACTACAACGTTGCTTCTTTACAAGCGAAATATTCAGCTACGTAGAACTACGCCGAACAGCGAGTGATTCTGACGCTGCAAGATAGCTGTAATAATCACTGACAGAGTTGGAAGGAAAACTGCATGCTTCACTGCATTAATGGATTCCGACGTCATGAAATGGACGACTGGCAGAACCGATTTTCCTATATGTGACAAGAGGGGCTATCCACCTCTTAGAGGTGCTATCCACTTCCAAGCGGTACAACGAAAAAACAAAGTGTCGGCCCGCATATCCACAAAGTGAATGATGAGGAGTGGGGCGAAACTTAGTGGCAGCTCCGTTAAAGAAAGACGATTAAGAATGCGGTTAAAGTTCTTTAAGTTCATCGAAGAAAGAGCGTTTCCATAGTCAACGCGCCTTTCGCTCTCTCTGTCTCTCTCTCTCTCTCACAAGACAGCAGATGGAAGAGTGAGAGAGCTCGCGCGCCGGGAGGCACGCGCCGAGGGCGCGCCTTCCACAAGCGCCCTCCTAGTAGAGCGTTCCTAGTAGGTAACGCGCTACTACAACGGACGGACAGACCCAAACCTCAAGGAGCTTCGCCCCTAGAACAATCGGACACATAATCCGCAGATACAATGAATTCATATGCCACTTACCTCTTGTGTTGGCTTTTTCTTGTGTGACAACGTAGCCCCTCAACTTGTAGGATGTTTGTAGGACTCAGCTGCTGCAAAAGCAAGCGCAATAAAAGGATGAGTTATCCGCATGGCAGTACCACAAAAATACCGAGGTAACACATGCAGCTCTACTGGAGAGAGTTAGAGCCCAAAAGGCAGTCGAGAAAGTTTTATAACTGTGTCACACGGGCACATTGGAAGGCCTTCGAGTCAATGCCCTTCGAAAAGTCCACAACTCTTTCGACTCAAAATAAGTTCTGGCGCTGCTACACGGCAGTTCTGAACGGCCGTTGAGTCGCCGAGTGGTTTCGCAACAACATGGCGGCGACCAAAGCACCCGATTCAATTCTACTTCACACCAGTTTCTTGCTATTCGCACCGACGGCGAGAAAAAGCTTTAAATTGAGCCTCCCCTTAATCTCATGTACCAAAAGGGACAAAATATGTGCGACGTTTTGCAGGCGTTATTGAGAAAACGTGCTGATTTTGACATTGCTAAGCTTGAGTCCCTAGCGTGATCCTCAAAAATTGGTTTGATTCGTAGGCACCAGATGGCGTAACACGCAGTGTTTACCGCAGCTGCATGGCATTAGTTTGTCATAGCAGTGACGGCGTATTCGTTCTAGAACTAATGCAATAAAGTGAGAACGTTGGCCCCTCGGCACATTTCCAATATTTTTCACCGGTGCGTGATTCTGTTTATTGATGCGACGACATAAATGTAGTTGTGGCCTCCGAAAATGACACGCGCGGGAGCTGCCAGTGCGCTAAGTCTCGGAGTTCGCGCCGTTTCCGCGTCCGTCGCTCAACGTCGCTTCAAAGTCTCGAAGGAGTTGTAGGATGCTCCGTTGACTTGATAGACTATCGACTCGATGGCCATCGACACTGCCCGTGTAGCAGCTCAAACTTCACCGTTGAGTCGATGGACTGTCGGTTCGAAGGCCTTCGAAACGCCCGTGGGACACCGGTATTATTCGTTTCTATTGTGAGCATCACATTTGAAGAAACGTTGTTTCTTCGTGCCCATATTCAACGTATGCATCGCACTTCCCCATCCTCCCATTTAGGCTGTTGTGAACTACGTCGATAAGTTAACGTTAGAGGGCCATAATGATGGTTGTGTCCTGCAGTAGCTGTCATTGCTAGGGCCTTACCGGACATGTCGACTGATTTTTGAATATTGATACCATAGAAGTGATCGAAGTCCCACATACGTTAACCTCATAGAGGTGTCAGCCTTCCGTGTCAAAGGAAGACTATATGAATGATTGATTAGTTGTCTTGAAATCTGCCATGGCAGGCGATTGGGGATAGGTTGAAGCTCTGGTGTAGAGCACTCACTAGCACAATTGGAGCTTACATAGCTACCTGTAGTTTTCTTCAGGCACATATATTTTCGATACAGACTTGGGGCTATTTCGAGCGCTTCGCCTCTGCGCAGAAGGACCATATCGGCGTAGAGTCCATCCAGTGCACCACGAGGGCGAGACGATGCTAAAAGAAACAAAAGACACAGCCTCGTATTTATAGATTATAGTGTCTTAGAAGCTACTCGATGTTTTCCAGTGAAGATTACCAAGAAGCCACTATCTCACATCTGGAAACCGTGGGTAGTCTGCAATACCATCCTTAACCCTTGCCACTCAGTGCTCTAGCACATGATGCGCGAGCTGACAGTGATGCCATAGAATGGTTCTGGGTGATGCTAACCGTCAAGGCAACTTTTCCGGACACTGCGGCCAACGGTAAGATCTGGTTTTGTATTATCCTATGCATGTTTCTTTTTCAGTGGATGAGATTAAGGTGGCTTTCGCATAATGCAAGAATTTCTTAATTCCCGGGATTTACCGCTAGCTTCATTTTCATTCCGCTCACCCTGATGCTCACAAAAGCTCTGTTGCTTCCACGCTCTTCAGCCGTGCAAACTGCATTTGCACCAAAGCAGAAGACCGTTTCACCGACTTGGATCGCGTGTGAGGCGACCTCTCGGCAAGCAGCTATCCCACTTCGTGTTTTAATGCAGTGGAAAGCCGCCTGTCCAATACCGTCTGATCGGCTAATCCCTGTACAAGAAAGCGGGCTGACATATCCTACGTTCCTCGGATAAGCGAAACCATATCTGGAATTCTACGCAATTATGACGTTGAGGTGGCCCACGTATACCTGTGTGTAAGCTGAGGCAGGCACTCGTAGGCATTAAGGACGGGCTTCCGAGGGAATCATTACCTGAGGCCTTCTACAAGATACCCTGCGCAGATTGCGAGTACGCATACATCAGTGAATCGGGAAAGTTTCGCCAGAGAATGGAGCAGCATCAGAACGACGTCGAAAAGAAACGAACGGGTTTCTAATGCCCTCGCCGAGCACGTTGATGCAACGGGCCACAAAATTGACGGGGAAGGTTCGAGAATTATCGGCCAAGAGAGAAACTTGAGATCTCGGCTTTATCTTGAGCGCCTGGAGATACAGAGGTCACATCACACGCTCAATAGAAGTGAGGCAACCCTCCCTCTCAGCGTACACTCGCTGCTTACGTCATGTACATAAGCATCTGTGAACGACCCATCAAAGTGATTTGATTGATTTCTGGGGTTTAACGTCCCAAAACCAGCTCTGACTATGAGAGACGCCGTAGTGGAGGTCTCCGGAAATTTCGATCACCTGGGGTTCTTTAACATGCACTGACATCGCACAGCCCACGCAGAGAACACCTATATACCCGTCTTAGAGAACGGAAACTGTACCTTCCACTGTAGAACACAAATAAGAGTGGCGGCGGCGTGGAGAAGTGCATTAGGGCGAACGGAGATGGCGCTGCAAGTACTATCATCATCATCGTCATCATAATAATAATGATCATCATCATCAGGAAAACCCGCGTTTTTGCTGGTTCGCGCCCTGCTGTAACCCCCCTCCGCCCCCCTCCCTCCCATATTTATCCCCGCTGTAGTATTGTGCTTATTCCTCTCGCTAAACCGCGGCTCGCGTGTGTACTTTTCGTACACAGCTACTGTAGCTTATCGCTAGGTGACCAAACAGGCCTCGACTGGTAAAAACAACGTCGATCAAGTAAGGTTTGCATCGTTTATTGCGGCACCAGAGCTGGTACAAACAACGTACAGTACAGTGCACACATGGGCCAACAATTTGCAGTCGCGTCCGAACAATACACACACATAGTGAGTGCGCTTCAACTTGTGCATAAAGACGCTAAACGCTGACAAAATATGCATGGATAGACGGGATACCAGAGTGATCGAACGAATGTTGCTCTCTCATTGCGTTGCGCCGTCCCATTCTGTTAGCATTGATTTTAAGACAGCGAGCACGGGTAAATCCACGATGCAGAATCCGAAACGTGTGCAACGTTGGCAGATGTCACAGTAACACCGATTTAGCTTCGCTTAGTTAGCTTTACCTAAACGATCGCGGATGCTCAGTCTCTGTATAAAGATAAATGAACGCGTTACAAACAAGAAGCGTCGCACTGTGCCGAATAGGATAGGCACGAATTTCAACCATCAGCTGTGAACCCATACCTTAGGTGTGTAGGTAATGGGCGAAAAAATATTTCACTTTTCTTTTCAAGCGCTAACTCCGATAACTCGCTCAACTTTCTGTCCTTTTGAACTGCGATAAAGCGTCTCTGAACCCACCAAATCTTTACACACAATTTTCGCAGCACTGCACATTCAATAGCAAGAAAGAAAAGACGGTTATGTGTTGAAATGTTTGTTGCACAGCAAAGAAATGCAATTAGAGTATAATTCAATGCAAGTTTATTCTAAGGCCAGTCAGCTTTTATCTTTGTCGTAGAATGAATCAGAAGTCAGACTTGAAACACGAGTGCAGTTTGTTATAGGCTAAGGTCATTATGAGCCAACGAAAATCATATTTTTGATGTTGCTCCCTGAACATCGTACATCAAACCACTCTTACAATATGGTAAAGCCTTCACAAAATTGTCTGCACGAATACACAGCACACTGTAGCAAACTAATGACACACTGAATACATCAATTCATCCAAAGCTGTCTTTCTTGTACTTTCTTAGCCGTTTGTCCACTGAACTGCCAAAGAACAAGTTGTCGAAAACAAGTACAAAATTGTGTACGCTGCCGCTGAACGGGTTATTATTGTTCAGTTACGCAGCTCATGTAGAGCGAGAATGCCATGGCACCAATAACCGCATCAATAAGATGAAGTGTGCTGTGAAGGCGGTATAATTGACAGCAGATATTCTGCAATGCATGAACAAAATAAAAATACTATAGGAAGACAGGGATGCTAGGACAATGCAAGCTGATTAAAGAGGCATAATTATGGGCAGATTAGCTTCAGGAATAGATTGCACATCTAGGTTGGTGTATGCGGCAAAGAATCACTCAGCCATGAGCACAATGTCTGTGATGCATGGACATGTCAACAAAAATTATGCACTCTCGTACAAACACACACATGCACACATATTGAACTAGAGGAGCATTACGCGAATGTGCTCGGAAAAAATAAAGGTCGTGCTTATTGTATATGTGCTTGTTGTTGTTGGATTATTCCCTTTTTAAACTTGTGCTTCGAAAATAAACCGTATTCTTGCTAATTGTAGAACCTCGACATCAAAGTATCGATAATTTTGCAGTGTAGCTGCACATGTGCTGTATGTACAGTCAACAGCAAAAGTTTGCGGGATCAGAAACTTCGTAAAAGCCTATATTACTGCTTAGTTTCTGATCATAGCCTCGAATTAAATGTTTCAGTGGGTAGAGGTTGTTGCAATGTACAGACTGAAACGTTTAATTAGAGGCTATGTTACGAGGCTAAGCCATAACGTACATTTTTCGAGACTTTCGCATCCAGCAAACTTTGGCTGTTGATTATACCTCTTTAATATCTTCGATTTCCTAGGCTTTGTTCGTGGCAACATTGTGAAGACTTTTCATAGGCTGTGCAGTAGGACAGTGCAAAGCCAAAATAAAGTGACATGTTAATGGGATCACAGCCACCTGCAGTAGGCATGCCCAACAATAAATTATGGATATTTCTGTGCTATATAAAAAGAAAATGAGCAAATCCCTTGAACACAATTTGGCCTATAACATAAATATCCTTTACACCCATATGCTGTAACTAGTGCTTGGAAAACTAAATATCTGTTGTTTTTTAGCTGTTTACAAATAAAATGTGTTGTATATGTATATATTCAATGGCTAATTGAACTGCCTAGCTTGTTGAAGCTACGGCATTCTTTTTTCTTTGTTTTTTCTAAACTGTTATGATTCAGTGCACTAAAAAAAGAACGTTTCCGACAAACTTTGTAAACCATCTCATAAAGAATGATTAAATGCCGGAACAGTGTCCGTTCACTGCCCTGATGTTTGGCTGTAATATGACCAATAATACCTGGAATTTCACGTGCCGAAATCTCTGTATAATTGATACACATCATAGCCAGGATTTTGGACTGATATTGCTAATGTGGGACACAACTAATTAGTGTAGAAACCACTCATGCGCTCCTTTGTGTTGCCTGTGGTTTCTTTGTGTTAATTAGTTGTGCCTCAAATCAGTATGTATCAACTAGCCCAACTATCATCCTTAATGGCGCAACTATCTGGGGCCTTTTGAGACGTACGTAAACCTAAATACACGGGTGATGTTACATTGAGCCGCCATAGAAATGCGACCATCACGGCCTTGAATCAAATGCGTATTGTCAGATTGAGCAGTATGATATGATGTAACTATTGTATAGGGCTCATGTTCAATTTCATCATTATTGTACTGTAGATTATATAACACAATGGACACCTGACACTTACGGTCTACTCTTTGTAACATATCTCCGTGACATGCCTACCAACCACAAATTACACCACCACAAAAATGAATTTGAGGTGATCTGCTTTAGTAGATGTTCAGTTGTTCCACTGTGCTTGCAGGCTGTTTTCGTGGGCAGTTAACCTGATGTTGCATGTCAGTTCTGAAAAAAAAAAAACAAAGCAAGTTATGAAATCATCATGCATTCAGAAACATAATGTATGAAGACAAAATATTGTAGCAGAATACAAAGTGAATGAGTAAAGCTGCAGCATGTTATGCATGTATAAATATCATACCTTGTAAGGCTTGTGATCTAACGTAGCATGTGCCTTGCCCATGGTGTCGAGGTACGTCCACAAGGAATGTTGACTGCCGCTGTCATCCAGGAGGCTGTGACGAAAAAAGAATATATCCATGATTAAAATGCCGCTTTCTATGTGGCACTAAATGAAAGTAAGCATATAAGTGAAACTGCTGTCACAAGATAAACAATAAGGCAAGAAGGAGATCCCCAGCTTTGCTGTTTACTCAGATTTCAGAACGTGGAACTAGTTTTAGTTTTCTCTCTCTCTCACATACACTTTTTTTAAAATTATTTAATGTGACTGCAGCAAACTTTATAACACACTTTCTACTGATACATGGTGAGTTACGGACGTGCGTGCGAGGGCGATAGAAGTGTATTTGAACATGTCCAGACTACATTATAAACTTCAGAAATGCATTTCTATTAACTCAGCAGCTCGCTCCTACGTGAAGCCACGTCGCTCAAGAGAACGCGGATTCTGTCAGTGGAGGGATATGAGACGTTGAAAATTTTCGGGTTGCTGTGTGTCGCTTGCCTTTTGCAAAACAAAAACAACCGTAATAAACAAAAGCAATGGGTTTCTACTCACCGGTTCATGCACGCTGGGGCTTCAAACGAACCTCGTTGCTTTGAAGGACGAGGCGCAAGGGAAAGCGCTCTGCGGAAGCTTATAAACGTGCCTTGAGCTAACAAGAACAGCAAGCCGAGATCACCGACTACGAAAGCAATCCTTAGTTTCACGAAATATTTACAGCAAAATGGAACAGCGCGAGCTTGCGTCGCTGCCCGAACGCGCCGCAAGCGGTTACGTGACTCCTGCCGCCGCAGTAGTTTGAATTAAAAAAATCCACGCATATCTACGGAGTGAATGATGATGAGTGGGCGAAGCTCCGGATGTTCATCGTAGATCGTGCCGAGTTCCGGATTAATTTAGTTAACGCGCACGCTACGAATCCTCATGGTTCAACTATGCACAAGTGAAATCTCCCACCGGCACTTCATTGCAAGTCAAGATCCAGTGCCTATATATATATGGGTGGACGGTGAACGGTTCTCCAGCGCGAGCAGTCGGTATTTTTCAATCAAGAAACTCGCTAGAAGACGCTGCCTGCGTCAACGTTGTCTCTCGCGGGTGAGGGCGCGTTCTCCTTCTTTGCGAGCTGGTAGAGCGTTCGTCGAAGAAAGAGCGTTTCCACAGTCAACGCGCGCCTTTCACTCTCTCTCTGTCTCTCTCTCACAAGACAGCAGATGGAAGAGTGAGAGAGCTCGCGCGCCGGGAGGCACGTGCCAAGGGCGAGCGCGAGCCTCCCGGCGGCGCGAGGTGGCTACGAGGGATAACATCAAAGGATGGAACGACCCACGGTGTAAGGAGTTTCGCCCCTAAAAAAATCAGCATGACATAATATCGATGTCCGTAGACTGCCGAGTCAGCCGAAACAAAAACATTTAGTGAAGGAGGGATGGCATAGCATCTCAAAGGTACGCTCCCTATAAGCAGCAGTTTGTTGTATGTACGTGTAATATCAGGCAAAGAAAAAGTCTTCGCCTTGTTGAAGAATATTTTACATCGAAATTAGGCACCGATGTGGGCGCCCCTACATGAAAGTGCAATAGGGCGAATGGCGGCCTCCATAGCGCGAGCTAAAAGAGGGGTCAGTAGATCCACTCCCCGCGGTTGAACCTGGTACGCGCAGCGGTTAATTTTTTCGCCATCTATGGCGATTTGTGGGATATCGAGCTTTCCGGGGCCTGGCCCACGGGCCTCGACATTTCGCCTTCATCGATATGCAGCTTCCGCGGACGGAATTCGATTCCGCGACCTTTGGATCTGCAGCCGAGTGCCATAACCACTAGACCCCCGTGGCGGGGCATCTATCTATCTATCTATCTATCTATCTATCTATCTATCTATCTATCTATCTATCTATCTATCTATCTATCTATCTATCTATCTATCTATTTCGGACGCAGCTGCTCCCAGAATTCGCTGTGAACCACCGAAATATTTTCGTTCCGTACCCCAAAATTAACTTCGCCGAATATCAGCACGTGACCATGAACTAAAATGAAAATATATCTAAAGTATTCAATGGAAAAGTTACGGCATTTTCTACAGCGAAAATTTCATTCAGGTCTAGTTGCATAGGCTCAGTAGCGTTAGAATCCATTGAATGCGTGCTGAGTCAATTAGAACTCAAGTACTCGGCATTGGGAATTCAACAGCCATTGTCATAAACACAGGGGCGATCGTTTTCAAGCTACACGCACTACAGCGAAAAGCTCCGGCGTTGCCCGAGTACAAGACTTTGGATCCACTAGCCGCTCTAAGAATTTACGAAAGGCCACAAGTGCCGCTGTCATATCTGATGTAAATTTCAGGTGGATATCACGTGCCACGGCGCACCACGTTTTGCTCGAGCAGTGCCTCCTCTATTTTTTTTTAGTTTTCCCTGCCAGTCAGATGCGTCCGATCCGGCCGTTGACCACTCTCTCCGTCGACATTTTGCTACTCTTTCCCGTCGGCTAGTGCTCTCGCCTCCTTCACGGTCGGAGCGGGAGAGTACTCTATGTGGTGCCTCATGGCTGCTGTCGGAAGTATTTTTAGGGGCGAAGTTCCTTATGGCGTCACCCGTTCGTCCCCGTTATCGTTTGTTTGTAACCACCGCTCGTTGAGTCTGCAATCCAGCCATAGATGGCGCTACTTGTACTATATAACGAATGCATATACGCTGAGAAATGCAAAATCGCCCCACACTAGAGGGCGTTTTGTAGCAAAAGATAATAATAAAAGGTGAGTTTTATGAAAACAGGGTTTACGTCACACGTAGGGAAGGAGAGAGAGACGATCGTGCCACTGCGATCGCGTGTTCTTCGGCGGCGTTTTGGCGCGCGCGCCAACAGAGGCTCGTCGACGGAGGATGGACAAGGCTGCCGAGCGGCGTGCGCGCAGGGCGGCGACGGCTCGCGCTCGAAGAAGCGACCCCGCCGTGCGGGCGCGGGAGGCCGAAACTAGCCGTGATTCTGCGCGGCGGCGCCGCGAGGACCCTGCAGTACGAGCGCGGGTGGCCGAATTGTTTCAAAATGACACGTTACTCACGAGTTTAATTGAGGTGTGTGGCGAGGTATCTTTAATACATAAGAGCTTCGCCCACTCTCCATCATTCACCCCGTGTATATGCTGTCATTTTTTTTGTTAAGTTTTACCTATATGAGCGGGGCGGCGCTTGGAAACCCTATTCATTGCCATGCTAGGATGTCACACTGGGTGTTGAGACGCAATGTTCGCTGGTGGCGCGCCTGTGATAGCCGATAACGTTTTAGGTGCGGAGCACTTGGGGGCTGGGCTTGCTGGCGTGTCCTGCTGCTGCCGTCACGGTGGGCCCATCCTGGAGGCCGTGCACACAGACAGTGTAGTGTTGTCGTGTCAGAAGCGATTCTAACGAGTTTCTGCTACTGCGCCCGGGCTGCCGGCGTCCAACGTCGTCGTCGTGACAACGTAAAGCAAGCTCATTAGCAGCGATTGACGTTACCTATGGGAAATACCGGTGCATCACCGCATGCTTCGCAGCGTCGCAGGTTTCACGTTAGTGGAGCTGTTTTTCCCCCTTGTTTCCGCGCCCCGAGCGCGATTTCCCCATTGCATTTATCGCCATTCTCTTCCCAATCAGGGGAGGGAAAGGCGCCTTTTCTGCGGATACTTAGAATTTTATCGTTCACCCACGTCCTCGTTTCTTTATTACACCGACCTTCTTTTCGGTCGCCTTTGTTTCGTCTTTTCTTTTTTCTGCTGCAGCGAAGACACATTTTCTGCTATTTGGACCATGTCATCTACACGCGCAAAATTATGTTTGTCAAAGAGGCGCCTGGAAACGCGAACGTTACAGCGTACAGCGCTTGATATGCTTAGCGATAAGCAGTCGTCAGCGAAGGGACCACTGTGAACTGCGAATAAAAGGTCTGTTCGATTCAGAAAAGGTGCACGGAACCGCGCACAAAAAGGTGCAGGTGGTGTCGACACCCGGTGCAGCAGTTCCCGGCACCCGTTTTCGCGGTGCAGATGGAGCTCCGTCCGCCGCCGCCCAAATGTGTGAATCGAACGTTGAGGTGCAGGCCTGTCGTCTGCTGCACGGCCAGCTCGATGAGTTTTTGTTTCTAGTAGCCTGCTTGTGCTCGCTACAACTATGCATGGTGATATGCTACAACAAAACCTGCGCGCGGGCGTGCGAAACAAGACGTGATATTTATATTATGCGCATCCACGCATTTGCTGACACGAACGACGCGATACAATCTGCATCCTACCATTTGTAAAAAGAAAAAGTGAAGGTGAAAAGAAGCCGTCATCGTGCACGTGTTCAGAGAAAAATGTCAAACATTTGTCACTTTCACAGAATTACTTGCTGTGATTTCGTCGCGGCGTACGTCCTAACCATCTCCATTTAGACAAGCCGACGCCGTCGTCTGCACGCGTCGCCCGACGGGATAGCGAGGCTGCACCAAAACGCTGCACCCACACGCTGGGAGGTGCAAAGGTGCACGGCACCGCGGCGGCACCTTAACTGCACCCCGCCACAATCGAGGACGGAGGTGCAGCGGACGCCGCTGTAACGCGAGGAATCGAGGACGGAGGTGCAGCGCACCGCGAAAAGGTGCAGAAGGTGCAGGGAACCGTGGCTGAATCGAATAGACCTAAAGCTACCGTAGGGTGCCTCGATGTTACAAAGCTGTCGATCCTTCAAGTACCGCTCTAGATTATCGCGAACGGAAAAAGCGCCACGTGGCGCATGCAGAGAGAGCTACCAAATAAGAAGTGCGAAGAAACCTGACAGACTGGTTGTATAGGAGAGGGACGCAGCGTCTACCGCGTCTCCAAGGCAACGATCGACAGCGACGCGCTCTCCGAAGCACTTGTGACGAATACAGCCGTACCCTCTAGGTGGCGTCGCACAGCGACAAATCCCTGAACCAAGCTGGACCGACGGTTCCCACTGAGGAGCAAGCGTGTCCACTGCCATTGAAAAAGGAATAGAGGAGACGCAGGTTTGAGTGTCGTCTGTGCGTCCGTAAATGCGCCTCCGGTCAGATGAAGATACGTAGAACCACTGTTGTTCTCTCTGGCGCTTGGGGCAGTCCCTTCTGCACCCGGTCGAAGTTACGTGATCGCCATGAAGAGTGCGGACAGGGAGGCAATAATGCCTTGCTGCGTGCACAGTTCAAAATTCTTAGGCATTGCTTATAACAGCGAAGTTGTTCTTTGTCGCCCTGCGGCGTTGGCGGAGCTGCCTGGTGTCACCCAAGAGGGAAACGCCGACCCCCTGCTATACATGGCGGTGGTGGTTACGCTAAGCCCAATGTGCGGCATTTTGCGCGCGCACCCCTTTTACCTATTGCATTCGACCTACTACTCTTGCCCTGGGCCCACTGCTACATGATAGCGACTATGTGGAAGCCCAATGTGCGACAAAGTGCAGAAGGCGCATAGCTCGACGTTGTGGGCTTGATCCCCACGGCCGCGCTGCATTTATACAGCGCGAAATGCAGGAAAAGAAAAGAAAGAAAGTCGGTGCGGTATGGGCAATAGATAATGATGAATGGTGGGGTATCGAGGCACCGCCAGCTGACATGACGCATTCGCGGAGTGCTAATGTATAACTAACATGCATACGGTGTTTCGATGCCGGTGAAAGCCTTGCGTGGTATGATGATGATGAGATAGGCTGATGATAATGATGATGACCTTTCATTTATTCTACAAATAAAAATATTTGCGACTGCAGCAAGCACCCTGTCTTCCGTGTTTTCCTCTCTAAGCCGTCTTCAGTCGTCGTTACAAGTGCGCTGCTTCGCTTTTACAGTATGATGATCCATCACCATCTCGCCCAGCTTTCAACCTTATTGAACTTCATTTCCGTTACAACAGGCTCCTTTATATTTTCTAAGAAATTCAACTAGAGTGACCCCAACTCCCTGGCCACGGTAATGGCAGTATGCGTTTGCACTGCTTTGTTAATGTTTCCAACGGTTCGAGTTGTCCATAAATAGCAAGGTACCACATTCCCGTCACGACGCCTAAGTTTGCTTTTTCAGTAGGGGCTCTAAATAGTCAGACCACGAAATGAAACGACAGCGCGGCTAGAATGGTGGCGACACCCGGCGGCGAAGGCGTCAAGTAATTGGGCTGCTCGGGACCACAGCAGCTTCGACGGCGGTGTGCTATGCAGCTAAATCGGGAATGCCGACGCTGCGTCGCTCCGTGGTCTTTCTGATGCCCTCCGCCAACATGAAGATGCCTGCAGACTGTTTTTCGCCCGAACTCTTCACAAAGATGGCCAAGAAGATAGCGCAGCTGACGAAGGTAATGTGCAATCGTTAGTATGTGTCTTGTGTCGCCATTTCCGGATATGAGTTGCCATCATCCGAAGACTCCATTCACTACAAAAAGAAACTGGCATTTCCGTGAATAAATCGTGCAGTGTGCCACAATGACCAATTCCGTGCATGTGCTGCAAGTTTTCCAGGAAGGCCACAGAAAAGGTTTTTAGTTTTTTTTTTAGAGTTAGAGGAACAGATGGCTTTGGTATAGTGCAATAAATTGCCACATTTGCATTTACACTCAGTCAAGACAATTAAGTACTATGCTGCAAAAACGAGGTTGGTCAGTAAGGTTAGAGCATGACAAAAAAAAAGCGGGTTTTTGCTTCTTAGTTATTATGTAAGGTATAACGCTTGCTTATAACAAGAGGTACCTAAATGGTCAATCATGAAAGCTTGTCCAGTCGACAGTTTTTAAATAAACCGGTTTCATAATCGAGTCATACAATTCGCACTAAGTTCTAACGTGAGAGTGCACACGGGAATTTAAGTTTCTCTAGAACAGGTCTAAACTCTTGTTGCGGGAATCGCAAAGAGACAACTCGTTCGAGTATAATGGCCTTTATATATAGCACACACACACACACACACACACACACACACACACACACACACACACACACACACACACACACACACACATGCGCACTAGCCGATACTACGTGAAACGTGTCCTACGCGGTAGCCGTCGTGATTCCATAGAGACGTTTTCGGCTAGGTTTCTCTCCGTTCGCGTTTGTCGAAATGCTCATAGGACCGGCCCGACTGCGGGGCCCGCCTACGGGGCGCCTGGCTATTTCTGTTTTGCCAGTAGAGCCAGCGCGCTCATTCAGTCTCACCGAAATCAAACGTACCCGCGCGAGAGGGTATGAAAGACATTTCGTTGGGATTCCAGAAATAAGGTGGTAGGGACATAAAAAGTAATAGTTCCGATGGAGCTGCTGAGAGCAATTGAAAAACTGGCATGCTTGCATCAATTACTACCACGAATTGCATCAAACGCACCGACAATTACGCGAACTCATCTTCCTTCGTAGCAGCACGACGTGGCACTTTAAGAGCGATTGATTTCCAAGTCTCTCTTTATTACCTGCCATCACGGTTGTAACGTGTTGTAATCCGTAATTTTTTAAGTAACAACGGTCACTTGCTGCGCAAACATGCATCACCCTTTAGGTAACGTAGATCTATCCTCTACGCGCGGACGGTAGTTTTACGTCAGCTTCGCGCAACCTATATCATCATCATCATCATCGTTATCATCATATTTTAGGTCCATTGGAGCACGAAGGCCTCTCCCAACGATTTCTAATTTGGTCTATCCTGAGCGAGTTGCCTCCACTTTATGCCCGCGAACTTCTTAATTTTTTTTTTCTCCATGTAACCTTCTGCCTCCCTCTGTTGCGTTTTTGTTCTCTTAGTATCCGTTCTGTCGCCCTTACTGTCCATCTGTTATCTGTCCTCCATATGATATTCCCTGCCCAGGTCCACATTTTCCTTTAATTGATGTAAGAATATCAGCTACTCCTGTCTGTTCTCTGATCCACTTCGCTCGTTTTTAATCCCTTAGCGTTACACCTATTAGTTTTCTTTCCATTTCACGCTGCGCGCTGCTTAATTTAATCTCTAAATCTTTAGTTATCCTCCATGTTTCCGCAGTGTACGTAAGTGCTGCAAGAATGCAGTGAGCAAATATTGTCGCTTTATATAGTAACTGTGGCAAGGTTGTAGTCCTGCTTTTGGAATGTCTCGCGAATGCGCTCTCCCATTCTTATATTCTACGGAGGATTTATTCATAGGGGGATTCTATGCAGTGGGACTGCTAGACGGATATATATATATATATATATATATATATATATATATATATATATATATATATACGAAGAAAAAGTCAGACGTGGTGAAGAAGCAGTATATTTTTGACGTTTCGGCCGCGGGACCGGCCTTCGTCGGAAAAAAGATATATATATATATATATATATATATATATATATATATATATATATATATATATATATATATATATATATATATATATATATATATATATATATATATATATATATATATAGGGTGTTTTTTTAGTTGCAGCACATTTTGAAAATTAGAAAAACATAAATCGCGGGAATGTCTTGTGTACCATTCTAGTATACGGATTGGCGGCCTCTAGATGCAGAACAATTTCCGCACTTGTATGCCTAATTAGCTAAATTACGCTAATGAACTTTTTAATTATCAGAAATTGGTGGCTACAGCAAATGAGTACTTTGGAGCCCGTCCTGGGCACTACCTATCCCAATTATCAAATTTTGAATAGCGGAGTGCATGTCGGAGCTACGCGAACAATTATTTCCCTTTGGCAGGCTCCTTGAAACCGAAACTTGCTGGAAAAAGAGCGTCTGTGACGTCGCTGTCGCCGCCTACCCGGATATATTCGGCTAACCGGTTGAGTGTAATGCTGTAAGCATTAATGATTTTGCTATGCCGACTTCACAAGTTGAGGATGTCTTGAAAAGCGTTGATAGTGTACGTGTTTGCAGGGGGGGGGGGGGGCAGTATGAAGGAATTTCCTTCCATGGCTCCTTCCATGCCAAAGTAAATTGAGGCATAAAAGATACCCACTGCTGTTACGTGAGGGAAGTATATGTCGTGCATGCAGTAGTCTCTCGGATACTCTCAGAGTCTATGCCGACTGACAAGCTGCTCGAGCAAAACAGCTGCACCCGCTGAAGCGCATCAGGCTGTCTTTGTCACCTGCCAAAAAACATAAGGTTGATGCCTTGCTTCGTGCACTGTCTGTCCTGCAGAATTTGCAGGCGCAGCTGATGAAGAGCAACTAACAAATAATGAACGAACTGAAAGAGAGCAAAGATGAAATAATGAAACTGCAAGAAAAGGATGGTCAAAAAAACTGCAAGCTCTTGACATTCCACCGATACAGCTCCTCCTTGTGCAAGAATCTATATCCGCAGCTAAATGTGCAATGAAGAATAATAGGCGCTATACAGATGACTGGCTACTCCTTTGCCTTTTGCTAAACATCAGGAGCCCCTCTACTTATGCATTCTTGCGAAGTAATAACATATTACCTATGCCATGGGCAACCACCATAACAAAATACATAAACATGGTCGGCCTGATATGGGGTGTTGAAAAATTTTTTAAAGCTCTCAAGAACAAATTTGCAAAAAAAGACACCATTCCAGTGCAGAGTGATGTATTCTAGACGAAATGCAGGTCAGAAAAAAGACGGCTGTGAACTCGAAAACCATGACATGCTGGTCTTGTTCACTATGGAGACCAAGGTGTACACACAAAACAATCATCTCGCAGACCATGGTCTAGTGTTTGCGTTTGCACCTTTTGCTGACAGTTACTCGCAACCCGTGGCAGTATTTACTTCGAAAGGAACAACAAAGGGTATTGTCTTGCTCAGCTACTGCTGCAATGCATTGTGCACTTAGAGCAAGCAGGAGTTCATGTTGATGGTGTAGTATGTGACGGTGCCTCTACCAATAGGGCGATGTGGAAGCAGCTCGGAGTAAGTGGTGTTCTAGGGCACATTCTTAATGGTTTCGAACATCCACTTGATCCATCAAGAAAAGTGTATGTTGTGGCAGACACTCCACACGTGTTGAAGTGTATCAGAAATCGTCTGTATGACAAGAAGATATTAAAAGTAAATGTGAGGCTAGTGAAGTGGTCATGCTATGATGCACTTTTTGTGGCATACACCAAAAATGCAGCAGAACTTAGGGTGTGTTAGCTTCTGTGCATCGTTCTTGTATAATTTCACCTTTTATAGCATTTTTTGTATTACTTGTTTGCTTATGCTGTGCTTCTCACTTGTCTTTTTGCTTACGTCATTTACTTTGTCTATATACCTTTGGTTTATACAAGTTCTGTGAAGCCCCCCTTACTCAATGCCCATGTTGCTATGTAAGGTACTTTCAAATAATAATAATAATAATAATAATAATAATAATAATAAAGCTGACATATTGTCTTGTGAATCCTTCACATGACAATATCGCCGATCTACAAGAAAATAAAAGTACGCATTCATATCGCCATCAGGCCCCATGCCAAATCCCTTTTTTGCGCACTAAATATGGGAAACGGCGCCTTTGTGATACACTGCATTCCCTGCTTAACCATTTCAACAAACTAAGTGTTGATGTGTTTAGACTTGTATGGGGCGCTGGCACGCACACAGCCTAAAGGGACCCTGAAACAGTTTTGACGATTTTGTGAAAACATGGTGATACGGTAGAGCGAGTCATTATTGTCATTAGAGGACCGATTTCAGCGCTCTGCGTAAAGTGTGTAATTTACAATAAGGCTTTGAACACGCGCATCGCAAAAGATCGCAGCGGCTCGTCGAAATGCGTTTTCAAACGGCCCCGCCTATCGAACGATGGAATGGGAGGCCACTGATTGGCCCCCTAAGAAGCGACGTGCAAGTAATTTTCCCAGTCTAACTGTAAAAGCGTGCTCCTACAACGTGCTCCTTCGTTTCAGCCAACGGTATCGTCGCGGCATCTGGCGGCGTACACACGAGTCGCCGGCGCTCTATTACAGAGGCTAGCACTGCCGATGTCGGGGACCTCAGGAAAGATATCGGGGCGCTATGTCGCTTCGGATGGCTCCGCAGGGCGGCTGACGAGGGAGGCGCAGTCGTCGCTAGCGCGCACTCCGCAGCTGATCGAGTTGACGAGGAACAGCAATGAGTAAGGAGGAAGGCGACAGAAATAAGCTCACAGCTGACTTAGCCCATGGTGCTTCGCTTTATTTATGGCGTGAATGATTTCACAATTGTGTTGCCTAATCAGCGACGCAATGTGAAGAAAATATTTCAGGGACCCTTTAAAGAAGCTCTACGCCCTACAAAAGAAAGCTTAACGCAAAATCTATAACTTAGCCAGAGATCATCGTTCTGCACAGCTGTTCCAAGCTGCGGATATCCTAACGATCCTTAATACTTATATCTTACGCCTTGTTCTTAGATATAAATATGAAATAAAGAATTACATGTAAGTATGAAATAAAGAACAATATATTCCAATGCTTGCAGATTTGGCAGAGAGTTAGCCGAATACTCTTCTTCGTATCCCTTACGGCTCATAAGAAAGTGCGAAACAGAACACCACGCACAAATTACGGGGCCCAGATGCTAAAAAAACTTTTCCATCTGTGTTAAATCTCTTATCGCAAAATAATTTTGATATTTCTTGTTGCAGGACTGCGCTTCATGCTTTTTTTTTTGGTGAGCTGATATCTAAAATGTCAGTTTTGAACTTATCTCTATTTTTTTCTTTTCGCTGAATTGCGTGTACCTGTTGCGTTGTTTTTGATGACTATTTGCAAGAATAATGTATGCTCTCTGTGTGTTTATACTTATGTACGCCAGTTTTTGTATACCGTCACTGCATGCTGAACTGTAATCGGCTGGGAAGCCTAGTCGAGCTCCCAAGAGCTTTTTCTTCCCATGCCCTCTACTTCCTGAATAAACATGACTGATTTATTGACTGATTGACTAAACAAAGCAAGATGTTGGACCTGTTCCTGTAGAAGCTTATTAACAACATAGGATAGCAAAAAATAGCATGTTGCTTTTATTATACATTTCTTTCTATGTTGTATAAAACTTGTTTTTAGGTTGTATTTTGCAGTTGCTGTATATATTTTTAATTTATTCATTGCTACTCATAGGCAGCAAGCCATTGCTACCCGTTGCTACTTAACTGCTATTAATATGCAGTTTAAACGTTTTTACTGCGGTACTGAAGCAAATTCACCCCTGTCTGCCTGGGGGACCGGAGCCTCGTCAAGCCGAACTTTCGGCTTTTTCTCCGGTTCTCCCTTTTTCACCTTATGTAGAAAATGGTGAAAATAAAACATTTTGATTGATTAATATGCTTAAAATGCGAGTGAAGCTAGCCACGCAACTCGTCAGCAACTCCGTTGCTGAGGGAATATTTTTCTACGGATGGAGAGGCGCACCGCGGCTTGAAAATGTTGAGGGAACTGCGGAGTTTACCCTTCTAATGAACGACCTTTTTGATGACCTAAATCGTCGCTTTGCTGTAGAAGGTCTCACACTTGGATGCAAAGGCCTCCATGTTCTCGAGTCTGTATCTAAGTGGCTAGATAACTGGTATCAGGAAGCGGTGAGAGGTGACATCGACAAAGATCTCTCTTTGACCCAATCTACTGCGGAATGCTTGCGTGTTACACTTAAGAGTGTTCAGGAACTGTCAGCAGTCCTTCTGTCAATGCGAGTTTAAGGATGTCCTGTCAGCCAAGATGAGCCAGGACCTCCTGGAATGCTTTTTTTTGGCATTATAAGACAAGCGGGTGGCCAAAACGAGTATCCCACATTCCCGACATTTTTGCAAATTTATCGCATGCTTTGCCTGCATTCTTTGTTGAAACCGCCAAAGTTCGGCCACTGTGTAGTTTCCGAGAAAGAGCAATCTGCTTTTTTCACCCTCAATGATTTTAAAGAGGTGTTTCGATCTGCGCCTACTCAGAACACCGATAAAATGCATGCCCTGAAACGGAAGCTCGATGACCTGATAAGTGAGGAAACTCGGGAGTGCGATGAGGTGTTTGAGCACGACTACTCAGAGCCTGTAGTTATTGACTGCATTGTATATTATGTACCTGGCTCTGCACTCAGACTTCATGTATAGTTTGTAAGGAGGCTTTTGTTGGGCAGAAGGGTGTTTCGAAGCGAGCTGAAGCCGAGTTCGTCAATTGTAAGACGAGAGGAAGGCTCACACATCCGCATGTGCATCTGTTTCTTTTTTTTAAACAGGCAGTGGAGCACTTCGCAAAATATGCTGGTGAAAGGGATGTGTACGATTGCATGACAGACGCAGTACTAGAAAATCTCAACTTCACATTTCCATGTGCTGGTCACAGAGAAGAAATGCTTGCGAAACTCTTGCACTATTATGTCTGCCTACGCATGCGCCAATACTGCCGACAGTCAAAGAATAAATATGTAGAAAGAATAGAGACTTACGTATATTTTCAAAGCTTGTGTAATCAATCCAGGACAAGCGAAATGTTTAATGTGTTTGTCTACAATGTCTGCTATGTGAAGTGTTTATATCTAGTGTGTGATGTACCTTTCTTAGGTGTGAGTATGTTTTTTACCATGTTATCTTTATAGATATAATTTTTCTGTATTTCAAATAAATGACATATAGGAAGTCAGCGCCTAATGGTCATCCACGCAGAGGTATATGCTTGTTTCTCATGAAAGTTTCTGTAGTTTAAAATTATATCAGGGTATACGTCAGGCATCACTGAGTTTGTAAATATCAGACATTCACGTTAGCATAGTGGTTCAAGACTGCAAGTCTTCATCATGATCATCATCATGATCATCATCATCATCATCTCATCTTATGCCCGCTGCAGGACGAAGGCCTCTCCCAATGCTCTCCATCCTTTCCTGTCCTGTACGAGCTGATTCCATTTGATGTCTGCGAAGTTCTTAATTTCGTCACTCCACCCAAAATGGGGTGGACAGCGCACGGCAACTGTCTCTCAGTGAGGACACGTCAACCGAAGCACTCAGGGGGTGGGGAATTAAAGGGACAGAGAGAAGGAAGAAGGGAAGCCCAGGTCATAATCCACCATGTCCGGCCGCGTACGAGGGAACGCAAACACACAAACACACAAACACAAAGGGAACACAAATATAAACAGGAAGCACTAACAGCCTGGCGAGCGGTCTTAAAACCGCCCAGTCAGACCGGTGTCCACAATAAATGTGAGGAGGGCTCCAAGGGCAGAGCGGCGTCGTTCGTTGCAGCCGTCAGGAAACAGGAGCTGCTCCGTTGAGGAACAGGGCAGGCCGAGTTTGTGATAGCGCACGCACACTTGTTTACGCGCGTCCACGTGGGCCGGGCAGTCACGGAGCAGGTGAAAGAGTGTACAGCTTGACACAGGCACTGGAATGCCGTGCAGTCCTCGTCGCCCTACACAATCTAGCTCTAATTTGACAATATAGGCCTTTGTATGCTTAAATGCCGGAAACCATTTCTTGCGTCAATTTAGGAATACGGACAGCGACGGATGCAAGTGCTCCTCACTCTGTAGCGTTGGCTGCCTAGCCTGCAATATATATATATATATATATATATATATATATATATATATATATATATATATTGCAGGCTAGGCAGCCAACGCTACAGAGTGAGGAGCACTTGCATCCGTCATATATATATATATATATATATATATATATATATATATATATATATATATATATATATGCACACACACACATCGGGGAAGAAGTTCTGTGGGTCCGGCTCAAAAGTAGATTAGAAACGAATAGCGCACTTGCGAAAATCGCACGTTTATTATTGTTCAACGTTCCGGCCGTGCCACGGCCGGCCTTGGCAGGCCTTGATCGTGCCACGGCGGGCTGACGAAGGCCGTGCCATTGTGACGAATATATATATATATATATATATATATATATATATATATATATATATATATATATATATATATATAATTTTTTTATTATTCAACAATACTGCCGATCTCACAGATCATAGCAGGGAGGGCATACACTTGAACGCAAAGAAGCAACATGATATTCTTACAATGCGGAATCATAATAGTATATAGTACATGAGTATCCACAGATATATATATATATATATATATATATATATATATATATATATATATATATATATATATATATATATATATATATTGACACGTGCGGTTGCTTTCATTTAAGTGGAAACCCGTTATCGCTTCCCAGTGACACGCGCGCTCGTTTTGATTGTTTGCGGGGAGCTCTGTTGTGTTTTCCTGGGCACAAGTTCGCCCAATAAACAGTTCACCTGACATCAGCTTGAGTCCTGCGTGTGTCACAACCACGTGACAATATATATATATTGTTACGAGTAAACGGGGGCACTCGATGCTCTGAGCAATGAAGGGCTCCTTTTAATTCGGTCGCGAAAGCGAGATCAACAGCAGCCTGGTGGTTAATGCTAACGCCGTTCTCCTCTTTCACCACCGCTGCACATGCACGACTATTAATCGTCCGCTTCTTCGTGCACACGTGCAGCATTCCCCTTCTTCTAGGCGGAGCCCACCGGGCGAGTCAGTCAGTCTTTGGTGGCCGTCAACAATTTCAGGCGGGCGACATGGGTCACGTCCCAGGCAGCACAGATGCTCGGGCCAATATTCTTTTTTTGTTGGCTTACGGAGGTCCAATGAAGGCCCTGTGATGAGCCAGCATAGGAAATGCCATCTATTAAGGCCTCCGACAATGGCCCATTGTAACCGTTCAATTTGGAATATTGGTTCTTCCATCCCGTAAGGAAGGCAAAAGTGGGCCATAGTTGCCACTCAACATACATTATTGGTGGGGCCAGTCCACAAGGACGGTAATGATGGGTCAATTCCCACATAGTCCTAAAATATTGGTTACGTAATGGTGGTAGGCTGTATATATTGTCCAGTCAATCTCACTGCATCGCCAATGTTGGACTTCGCCAGTGTTGGACACATCGCGGGAAGTACACATGACATACTTCCAGTTTTACGAATATAAAGGGACCACTAGCTCGACTCTGTGCCGCGAATGAGTTCGGAAAAGTCATTGTATTTGTGTTCAGTGCAGCAGTAAAAATTGCCTCTATAATTTACGCGATTGTTTATTTGCGCAAGTTCTAGCTAAGTGTGTGTGAAGTAGGCTAGAACGTGCACATTGGAAGTTGAGCAAACTACATCTACAACGCCATCACATGGTCCAAAATGCCCAGCAGCATGTTAGTGGCTTCCGAGCTCACGTGCATGGCATAGCAGGTCACTTTATCTGTTGTCATAGCAATATTTGCAAAATGATATAAGTAGGCTGTATATACTGTCCAGACATTCTAGCTGGTTTCGCCAATACAGGACAGCCAATGCTGCTGGGGAGACAATATTGTCCAGACGTAAATATTGTCGCGCCTATGTTGTTCACATTGGGTAGTACAACCGACATATTTGAAGCAATCATTTCTTTTTCATTTGAAACAACGTTAATATATATGTATGTACCATGTGCCCGCGGAAAATTAGTGCCCACGCGTAATTGAACATTTGCAAAAATCTGTAAGTTGGCTTTCCCGCAAGGATGCATCCCAGCCAAAAACTCTCGTCTACAGGTTGCTTTCCTGCTCTAAGCGCATTCACGTCTGCACACTGCATCCGACATGCACAAGCACCACAAAAGCTTCTAAGAAATTTTGCGGGGAGTGAGCCGGGACTCAAGGATTTACAGAGACAGGGACAGAAGCGAAAGAAAGGAAAGGCGGGGACGGAGGCTGAACGGGATGAATGGCGTGACGAATGTGGACATGTGCACGCGCGTATAACACGAAAGCAACCTGTGCACGAGAGCAGGGTATAAGTTGTGTATGTACAAATACGGTATATGCAAAACATTGGAAGGTAAAGAAAAGCCTTTGTTAACTTTCCATCTGGAGCAGCAGGCACGGGAGGCCGCCGAACATCTAAGTGTACCGTGGCAGGGGGGAGGGGGGGAGGGCTGGTGGGAGCTGCGTGGGCTGCACTAATCCGCTTTGCTTCGCATACCTGTTTGGCTTGTTTCTTCATAGCCAGCCGGGGTGAGGCAGGCGAAGCGGCTTTCACTGGGCAGAGGTTTTTCGGGTGTACAGGTTGTGTCGCACGGGTATCGGATATCTGCTGAAACTGGCTAATTTACGAAGTCAGAAACCCTAAGTGGACTACGGACACGAAACTCGCGATTGCAAACTTTTGCATAGTAAGAAAGTGACAGCCCTGCGCTTATTTGGACCCGACATTATAGGTGAACTGAACAGATGAGCCTCAACGTGTTCGGACTGTTCTAAAGGTTTTCCTTAAAGCTTCGTACCGATTTTATCCATTTGTTTATTTAATCATTGTGCGTTCCATTGTGCCCATTCCCTCATTTTGATGTGTGCCGGGTCTACTATAGCATGTATTACTGCGTATTTACTTTATATTTGTCTATTTGTAAATACACACCTGGTGGGCTTTGTTGTGTACATTTCGGCAGATGAAGTAATCGCTCCTGAAAAGCTGTTCTGGTTCATGTGACTTTCATGTTTGTTTTTTTGTCTTGGGTGAAACACATGTTTTCCTTTTGCTCTTTAACGGTCATTTCTTGTTCCTGGTTTTCGGTTCTTTAGAAAACGTCGGTTTGTCCCCACGTACCCTCCATTCCGGATTCTGCATGCTAAAACACATTGCCGTATCCTAACATTAACTTATGTTGTTTTACTTGAGGAAGTGTTTAATTTATACAATTCAGCTGTTTCGTGCAATTGTTTAAGGAACCTTTCAAGCTTCAGCTGCTCTACCATTTAATAAGCAAGTAGACCATGACGTGTCGCATAGTTTTAGGCGTATGTTTTCTTGTGCCTCTTCTTTTTGCTTATGGTGCTTATGCATTTAACTTTCTCGAGGCTGATCACATACAGTGGATTTCAAACTTAGAGTGAATATTGATTTGTTGATTTTATCAGAACTTTCTTTTTTAATCCCTTCTCATGTCTCTTAAACTTACGATTAAAATGTATCACAAAGAAGACATTTTGCTTACTTGTATGTGTGTATGTGTTCGAAAGATACGTTTCGGCATTAACATACGAGTGCATTGACCATTTATGTCTGTTTTATGCTATCGTCATAACCACGAAGCGTGAACATAACAAAATTCATTTCCCAAGCTGGCAATACATACATGCATACTAAGTACAGAATAAAGCTATTGTTACTCCCATAATTTACTGGATGTTCTTGCTTTTTGCCTAGAGCCAGAAGCCTCGGCAAAACAAATTTAATTGCGTGCATGATAGCCAATAAAAAAGGTGGGGAAAATATAGGATCAGCCAATAAAGAAGGTTGGCAAGAAATGCTCCCTCATCCAACGATTAATGCTGGCAAAAAATGATGGAACAGCCATCAATAAAGGCTTGAAACAGCGGTTCGAGCTGCCATTGTTTATAGAAGCTTACCAATATTGAAAATACAAACGATGGACAATTTTGGCCAAAGCCATTCTTCCCCAATTTTTCCGTTATACGACTGGTATCCAACATTGGACTAATCTAGTCTAAAGTGTAGCATGGAGCCCGAAATCCAATGTAGTTCCAATATTGTATCCAATGTTTTCTAACGTTGTGCGAAGGTCGGTCCAATGTTGTGCTGCTTGGGGAACGTTCACGAGCCAATTCACAATGAGTGGTGGTTGGTGACCACTGTGAAATGGCGCCCTTAGAGCTAAGAACGGAAGCGCTGAACTGCGAATATAACCGCGAGGCATTCTTGCTCGGTGAACGCGTGTAGTTCTGCTCGGGCCTACTTAGTGAGCGACTTGCATAGGCGACCACGTGCTCGCCATCACAGTAGCGTTGAATTAGGACGGCCCCGATCCCTATGCCGCTGGCATCCGTATGAATTTCCGCTGGAGCTGAAGGATTGGAGCGCTGAAGAATCGGTCGTGACGTTAGCAGAAACTTGAATTGACAAAAGGCAGACCCACACCCCGCAGTCCACTCAAAGGGAGTATCCTTTCGTAGCAGGCGCGTCAGGGGATACGCAACGTCACTAAATTTAGGAATGAAGCGACGTAAATACGAGCAGAGTCCCAGAAGACTGCGAAGCTCCTTCACAGAGCGCGGCCTACTGAAAGCATCAACGGATGCTGTCGCCTGGGGATCAGGGCGGATGCCATCCTTATCAACGAGGTGCCCAAGAACGAGAGTATGGCGTTCACCGAAGTGGAATTTCTTCGAATTTAAAAAGAGGCCGGCGTTTCTGATGCAGTTCAGGTCAATATCGAGCCGTGAGTTGTGTTCACTGAACGTGCCCCCGAAGATGACAACGTCGTCGAGGTAGCACATGCAAATCTGCCACTTGAAGCCACGCAGGATAGTATCCATGAATCTCTCGAATGTTGAGGGAGCGTTGCATAGTCCAAACGGCATCACGTTAAATTCAAACAGCCCATCCGGGGTAACAAAGGCGGTCTTTGTGCTCAGGATTCATAGGGATTTGCCAATAGCCTGATCTTAAGTCTACTGAGGAAAAGTAAAGGCCCGTGCACCCTAGCGGAAAAACGCGCGCGGCGCGCCGGCGATGGCAAAAACGCGAGCCTCCGAGGCTGCCGCGCGTCAGGGTTTTCGTGCCGCGAGAGCTGTCGCTCCGTGCGCCATTTCTTGCGGCGCGCCGCGTGCCGCCGTGGAGGATACCAGTCAGTGTCCCCGCCCGTGACGTACGCGCTCCATCGCAGAGTCATGCGGACCCGCCCGGAGGCTCGTTTCGTACCCGTGCGGTGTCTCGCTTGCCTCTCGCGCTCGTTCGCCCGAAGGAGGCGGGACTTCGCGGGTCTGCCACCGCGGTTCGCCGCAAGCAGTGTGGCTATGTCGCCGCCGAAGCGTTCCTCCACCGGCGGCGTGCAGCGCGCGTTTTTCCGCTAGTGTTCACGGGTCTTAAGAGGCCGAATGGAGGCAATCAATTGCGTCATCAATTTGTGGGAGTGGATACACATCCTTTTTTGTTACGGATTCAGTCGCTGATAATCAACACAACATCTCCAAGATCCATCTTTCTTCTTCACAAGAATTACTGGAGCTGCCCAGGGACTCGCTGACTCTTGTATCATTCCCTTTTTCATCAGTTCATTAACTTGCTCGTTAATGACCTGGTACTCTGATGGTGAAACGCGATATGGTTTTTGCCTAATTGGAGTTGCTGAACCAGTATTGATCGTATGGCCTGTACGAGAAGCAGGTATCGGTGACTGTCCCCTTTTGCGCGAAGTCGAACGCGGAGGCGTGTTTCGCAAGCACACCCACTAACGTTCGGCGTTCACTTGTACTAAGGGACTTATCCACAGTGGACAAGAGGGCCGTTCCCAGCTCGTGAATTGCAGGTTTTTCCGGCGTGTCTGTAAGTGAAGCCACCGATGTGGACGCGTGTTCTCTGATAAGGGCCAGTCTCAGGCCATCTCGCAATACCACGAGCTCCGTAGAACACTTTACCGTCCATAGGCTGGCACGTCCACCTTTGATGGACACAACACAATGTAGAACCAGCACGTTCTTCTTCATGCATCTAACATGCACTGGATCTGCGGTGGTGTCCAACCTGTCACACTCTGCGCGACGACAAACAACAGCAACACGCGCTGTATAGACGATGTACACTCTTAGCATGGTAACCTTTACTTTTTTTATAGATACACAAGAATGTGAAAATATGCCTCTTTTACTAAAGGTTAAAGCACTTTAAACTTTATAAAGGAGCATATTTTCACATTTTTGTGTACCTATAAAATAAACTAAAGGTTACCGTGCTAAGAGTGTATACGTACGACAACGTCGCCACGTACACATAATGTGGCTTCGTCTATACGGTTCTCCAGTAGTCCCCACGGCCTCCGACCACTTATGAAGAATTGCCCTGTGCGGCAATCCACGGTGGCACCACACTCCCGCAAGAAGTTCATGCCCAGAATAACATCATGAGTGGACCTCGCAATAATCGCAAACTGTGTCGTAACAACATGGCCACCCAAAGACACATCGGCATTACATAAACCAATAGGCTGCAACGGATCGCCGCTCACTCCACAATACCTTGACGCTTCGTCCCATTTAAACGTAAGCTTTCGCCTTAGCAAATCCTTAAAAGAGGCACTAATAACTGAAATTGCGGGCCCTGTGTCCACCAGGGCCAACGCGGACATCATCAACAAACACACACACTGTTCTTGAGCATCACCACAGGAGGCATTTCAGACAGTGCAACTCCTCAGCGACCTCACCCCCATCGGTCGCGCTGGCTAGTTTTCCGGTGGCGAAGGGGACGAGGAGCGACGACGAAGTGGCGAGGGAGAGCGTTGAGCACGAGGACGCGGTGGAGGCGTCGGACTTCGGTCAGATCCGGGGAGCGGTTACGAAAGCTGCTCGGCCAATAGTTGTCATTGTGTGGTAAGCGTGCTGACCGCAGGGCTCCCTGAGTGCGTTCAGAAGGTGGTCCGTCATACCGCGGTGTTCTGCGAGGGTTGCAGAAACGCGATATATGGCCCGTGACACCGCAGGAGTAGGAGATCGGTAGAGACCGCCTCGGTGGCTCTTCAATGGACTCAAATGCTTCATTCTCTCTAGCGTAGTGAATAGCTTCTTCGCGCAGATCACGGCGAGGCATCGGCAGCCGAGAGTGCGGTCGCTGAGCGGGTCGCTCAGAGTGCGTAGCCGGGTAGCATGTCGTCATCCTTGATTCTGGCGTTGTGTTACTGCCGCTGCGTTAACCGCCGGGTGCCAGGGAGCCGAAACTGGCGCTGCCGATGGCTCGCATGGCGTATAAACTCCATGCCTCTCAGATGTCACACATGACGCCTCTTCATGGCGATTAAGTTTTTCGCGGACAATCTGCCGGATAGTCGATGCCAAGTCGAAACAAGCGCTCGTGTCAACGCTAGCGACCATCGTAACGTTTGTCAAGCGGCCGAACTTCGGCGTAATGCGACGCATCTTGAGTGACTCGAAGGTTCTGCAATGTCGAATCACGTAACACACAGAACTGAGGCTTTCTTTGCCGATGCGGAAATTGTAAAGGGCCTCAGCTACTTCTTTCAACAAACGTCCGATGTTGTCTTCGTCCGTCATGCTAGCGCTAACCGTTTAACAGAGCCTCAATACCGCCTCAATGTACGTGGTGCATGTCTTACTAGGCATCTGCGCCCGTGGCGAAAGGGTTTGCTCGACTCGCTTCTTCTTGGCAGCTGAGCCCCCGAAGCACGCCTTGAGATCATTAAAGAAGTGTCCCACATCGTGACTGCGTCCTAATGGTTTTCGTAACACACCAACGCAGTATCGGTAAGAGCGAACACCACATTGGCGAGTTGAGCGCCAGGGTCGCAGCCGTTGGACTTGCTCACTCGCTTGTATTGTACGAGCCACTCGTCAACATCTTCTCCAGCCTTCCCGCCGGAGGTCGGTGGAACTCGATAATACAGCAGCGGACCGCTGGTCGCTGCTCTCGGAGCGGCTTCGTCAGACGTGTCGGAGATGGCAGTGGCAGATGGCGGAAGGCCGGCAAGTCGACGGCTTCGGTGAAGCTTTAGCGTTGGTAGTTCCGTTGTTGCGGTCGTGTACCAGGCACTTCCACCACTCTGTTGCGAGTAAACGGGCGCTCTGAGCACTCGGCGCTCTGAGCAATGAAGGGGTCCTTTTAATGAGGACGCGAAAGCGAGATCAAGAGCAGCCAGCTGGTGGTTAACGCTGACGTCGTTCTCCTCTTCTTTCACCACCGCTGCACATTCACGACCATCAATCGTCCTCTTCTTCTGGCATGCGTGCAACAACATATATATTGACACGTGCGGTTGTTTTCGTTTGTTTAAAGAGAATGCCATTATAACCTTCCTGTGAATCGCGCGCTTGCTTTGATTGTTTGCGGCGAGCGCCACCGTTATCACTTTCTGTTACTCCCAATGCAGGCGTTTACCTTGCATGTCACTTCGGGAACCGTGTCGACCATTCTTGAAACTTTGCATGCTGACGCGCTCATTTGAGTGACTTCTGGATTTCCAGAGATAATGCGAGAACGCGTTACGACGTGTGTATAAAAGCCGACGCATTGCACCGCTTCTCAGTTTTTCCGTCTACCGACGACTTCCACGGCACAAGTTCGTCCAATAAACAGTTCGCCTGGCATCGTTTGAGTTCTGCGTGCTTCGCCTTGGGTGCTGCGTGCACCACGACCACGTGACAATATATATACATACGCACCCCGACTATCGAGTTTAAATCGGCGAGTATTGTACCTAAAGGAACAATGGAAAGAATGGCATGACAATCTGTTCAACCGTACTCTTGGTAATATTGTGTCATCAATGTACGCCGCCTCAGACTATTTGAATTGGGGCGAAGTTCTTCCTTTCGTATCCCACGCTTATTATCTCTTTCGTTACCGTGTCCATAGGACATGGGTCACCGGTGACCCATACGCCCCACAAGCTATTTTTAAAATATGAGCGCTGCTATGGACTTGCACCGCCATCAGTCGTATTCTCCAGGCACCAATCTTTCATTTTTTGCGTAGTTTATATTTTCCCCGTGCGGCAGCGATTTAAGCGGCGGTTCCAATTGTGCGGTTCGCTCAGTCTGTTTACGAAGATGGCAGACGCTTTTGTCCCTCGCGCGAACGACGCCTTTCTGGCGATTCTGTTGCATCTGGAAGCGATCATTTGGCTGCTTCTAGCAGCAGTGATTCAGATGATGATCCCGCATCATCGGATTTTAGTTCTGACGACGAGGACGTGCAGAATCAGCCCGGACCTACATCAGCTGTCCGTCGGTATGTTTTGTTTTATGGCACAAGACGGGTTGCCATTTCTTTTTGCAACCATAGAGCGCAATATGTCCATATATACATGGTTCAATAGCCCATTTCTTTCCCTTTTTACTAATATATACTGTGCTTCTGTGTGTGAGAAATTTGTGCAATAAAAAGAAAAAAACTGTGCAACCTGGCTGAACAAGACACTTTCTACTGGGTAACAAGTAAACAAGTGTAACTCATGCAGTTGTTGAGCTAGGTCAGTGAAGCTTTTCTGTTAGGTAGATGTCTCCTATCTAAACAACTTGTATATTTCAGAATATTTTCCAGATTTAGTTCTTTTATGTAGTAAACATACAATTGCAAATGTTCTTTCAAATTTGCAAGAAATGTTACCTTTAACGATTTTTTCTGCATATTAGTTTCCAAGTTCAGTTTTTTAAACTTACACACGTCAAAAGTACATTTACTTAGCTTTCGCTTGATGTATTGCATTACAGTATAACCATTTTATTACTTATTATAAAAAAATACCAACACAAACCTACGAAAAGTTGCCCATTTTCCCACGGTAACGAAAGAGTTATACAGCGGCACAAGTTACTATACTGGGTTTCCCCGTACTTTCGGCTATACGTGGCGGGAATCCTCTAATACATTTGGCACAATTCTTCAATATAAGCACCATGTATACAAAAGTACACCGCTTTCCGAAGCTGCTCGACATGCCGAGGAATTCCGCCAGCTTGCCCACTCCTTTTCCACTGAGGATCTGTGGCAGCAACAGCTAGTTCTGTCAACTTGGCGGCCGTCCTGCACCAAATTACTCTCCCGGCTCTTTGCTCTGTCTTCGGATACGTGCTAGAGCACCTGGACACTCCTCAAGACTTGTCGAAAAATACGTCGGATCCTACCGTGTGATCAAGCAAAAGTCCTCCGGCAATTACGTTGTGGAATCTCTCACGCCATCCACAGACCTACGATATAGCAGCAGCGAAGTGGTCCCACGTCCGCTGCATCAAGCCGTACTATACTACGCACTCGTTGCGTCCTATCCTTATGCGGCCAGGATGTTTCCTTTTAGGGCGAAGACGGTTGTAGTGAAGAAAATCGTCACTGATGTAAACTCGTGGTTACTGGGCTTAGTTTCACGCTTCCACTTACTGCGCGTTCGCCGGCGTCGCCTGAATAAACGTCTTAGCCATAGATTCATGCTCTAGCATCCGAATATTTGTACCATTTTGTATCAATATTGGTACCAGTGGTGCCTTACTCTACCAGGCGAATGGGCATAGAGACTCTTAGGATTGCCTATCAGGAAAACTGGCGCTAGAACGCTGTTGTATGCATGTGAACGCTGGGATGTGTCCGATTCGGACGCCTGGAAGGTGGGTCTGGCTTAAACGCGTTCCGTGCTTCACAATGCTCAATTTTTCGCTGAGAGAGCCCTTAATGAGCTATTTATTTCTTGGCATTAACCGATAGGAACTTTTCCTTTTCCGATGAAGATTTAGCAGAAATAAACAAAGCCATAACCAAAACAATCCCATAGAAACAGCGATAGAAATTGGGGGTAAAGCAACAAAGCAAGTAACAGGTAAGTTGTCCCAATCTACCGAAGACTTAATAAAAAACGCTGACAAAGGAAAGTCACATCGTCGAAAGATAAAATAGGATTCGCAGAAGTATTAAAACTGATCAGTAAGGCCGGCCAAAGAGATGTAAGAAACTTTAACATGAGCGAAATAGAGAAAGCAGTAGAGAAACGCGCCAGATTATATCGGTCAAAAAGAAACTGCAGTTAGGACAAAACAAAATGCATCCGCTAAAAGATAAAGAAGGTAAAGTTATCAACAATTTCAACGACATAGCAAAGGCAGCAGAAGATTTCTACTCTGAACTGTACAGCTTTCAGACAGACCATACAACCTTAATAGAAATAGAATCAGAGGAGGACACTGAAATTCCACGTATAACCGCTGACGAAGTAAAAAAAGGGATGTCCCGTGGTAAAGCAGCAGCTGAACACGGCATAACAGCCGACTTGATCAAAGACGGAAGAGACATTATACTATAAAAACTTGCATTGCTCTTCACGAAATAATAAGTCATGTAGTGTACCGCGCATTTGGAAAAATGCTAATATAATCCTAATCCCCAATAAAGGTGACATAAACGAGACATAAACGAAAAGAATTAGAGACCAATTAGTCTGCTCCCAGTAATATACAAGCTATTTACGAAAGCAGTTTATGCTAGGGTAAGAGAAATACTCCACTTTAACCAACCAAGAGAACAAGCTGGTTTGAGGAAAGGTTACTCAACAATGGACCACAGCCATGCTATCAACCTAGTAATTGAGAAGTACACTGAATATAACAAACCTCTTTATATGGCGTTTATAGACTACGACAAAGCATTTGACTACATAGAAATACAAGCAGTTATAGAAGCTTTACGTGGACAAGGGGTATCTGACGTATACGTGTAATCCATAAACAACATATCTACACAGATTGCACAGCCACACTACTCCTCTTTGAGAGAAGCAGAGAAATCCCGATCGAGAGAAATGTCAGACAAGGAGATACGACATCTCCGATTCTATTCACTGCATGTTTAGAGGAAGTGTTTGAACGTCTAGACTGGGAAGAAACGGTAATTCGAATAGGCGGAGAATGTCTCAGCAATTTAAGATTTGCAGACGACATTGTGCTCTTATGCAATGATGGAGACGAACATGATTGATGACCTAAACCGGGAAAGTATTAAACTTGGACTAAAAATGAATAGGCAGAAGACTAAAGTTATGCTCAGTAGCCTAGATAAAGGACAGGAATTTAAAATTAATAGTGAACACTTAGAATCCGTGAACGAATACGTATACCTGGGACGTGACTAACACGAACACCTACCCAAGAACAAGAAATTCTCCGTAGAATAAGGATGGGCTGGAGCACATTCAAGTCAAGTCAAGTCAAGTTTATTAAATGCTTCAGTGAAATACATGGTTAGCATATTACAGAAGGAGGTCCCAAAGTTTCAGAGAGACTGACAGGGGGACCTCCTGTGGCTACATGAATGGGGTAGTTACAAAAAATGCAGCAAAAGCATAGAGAAGCATGAGCAATGAAGAAGGAGCTTGACTAACAGTATCAACATAATAAAAAGGTAATACTACTGAAAAAAAATGCCATGGAAATAATCAAAAGCAAGAGCCAGAGCAAGAATAACAAAGGAAGAATAATAAATACGCTCTATTACAAACGCAACCTATTTCATCATCATAGGTATCAGTTATACGAAGGGAAATGTTGAATACGGAAATAACACGTAAAAGTTGAGAGCTTACAACAAAGAATCAAACAAATGAGATGGGTTGATCAATCCCTGAACAAAATATTTCTTGCTGCGCGAGGTGAAAACATGAATGTTATGTGATGATTTTAAGTCGAAAGGCAATGAATTCCAAATAGCTATGCTTGTAAACAGGGTTGTGAATTTGCCGTAGTTTGTCCTTACGGCCGGCAAAAGAAAGTTGTTGCGCTGTGCAAAGCGGGTGATGTTGATATTAGTTAAGTGATGGTGATCGATACATGCAATGGAGATGTCTTTCATGATGAGCCTATAGGCGACTATGGACACTCTATGACAAAATAACTGTCTTAATGAGAGTATGTTAAAGGGGCACTGACACCAAAATTTCGCTGCTAAGATAGCCTGCGAGATCAATTTTCGTGGACATACAGATGTCATCTACGAAATCGCAATAGCGAACACAGCTCCGAAGGTAATTTAAATGAATATTTAATTTCGCATACGCAATCGAGCGCTAGACGCTGTACATCGCGACATCGACAACAGCAAAGGTGACCTGAAGGGGACCCCCAACTTCCGCGACGTCACCACGGCAGCCGAGCTCCGAACAGTGCCGCTAGCAATGATGACGTCATAGCCGCCATTGCTTATTCGCTGCGGCTGCGTTAGTAGACTGCCGGCGCCGCCAGACCTCAAGAAAATAGTTGCCACCTAACAATGATGACAGCAACAGCGACAACACGCAGGACGTGCGACAGGCGAAAGAAAACGAGCACGCGGTGGTTGTCGTGCGGAAGTGCGTCGCAGTTATATGTGCTGACGTGTCCGAACTCGTCTACTCCATTGCGAGCGCTAGATGGCGCCAGTTACACCGGGCGCCTTGTTTTTTGAGCTCTCCCAAACCAAACCGGAAACTAGTGGGTAATAAACAGGCCGTAAATAATTATCTGACGCGCGCTGGAGCAAATGATGTGCCGTGTTATAGCTAACAGGTCCCCAGCTACGTATTCGCAATGCCCACGGACTATAGGGGGCGCACTGGGCGATCCAAGATGGCTGCCCGGAGGAGGGTCGACCCGTCTGAATAGCGTCTGCTAGCATGTGCAAAGATAGGACGTGCGGACATAAGCCCCGTGCCGCTTTCGCCCGATGAAGTCACGAGCTGCACTGAAGTGTATATCAGACCAAAATACTTGCTTAAATCACAGACAGCACCAAATGCCCGCAACCTTAACATTTGCTGCGACGTGAAGGGCTGTTTCAGCCCGTGTGCGTGCACCAACGATGTGTTGCGAGATCCTGTGCGTTCTAAGGAAAGCCAGTGCGTGTAACGGAATTGGCGTATTAACTAGACGACGCTCCGAGGTACGTACCGAGCCTGCCTGGCGTATTTCGTGCTGTAGTGCGCAGCTAGCGGCTAACGCTATGGATTTGCTGCTGGGCACCGCGCGTTGAACGTGACGATGGTTTTAAAACATGTAGCGCCGTCACCATTACTTTCGTTGTCAGGAACGCGGACTTAGCAGAAAGCAATCACGTCTTTGTGGCGTTGAACTTCTCAATCAGTTGCATTTGGGCAGAAACCAAGCCTCAAGTCGACATTTACCAGTCGGACGCTCCTGAATCTAGTCCCGTTTTTGCTACCGCGACCCACCGATCCGATCGCAGCTTTGTGCTACACGGATGCGCTATCAATCGAAATCCACGCATTAGAATCGAACTTATAGGTCCCACCTGAGTGCTGTCGTTTCAGTCGAGAGTTGAATGAACTCAGGCAAATTGATTCAATTGTTGGATCACATGGCAGCGACGTCGTTCTCGATCGTTATCATAAGGCTCGATTGCGGTGAAAAAGGACGTGTAGGCAGTGGATTCGTATCCGTTACGGCAGCTGTTCCAACGCATCGCGGGCTATTTCTTTGTAAATTTTGCTCGGCGAACCATATCAGAGCTTCAATTATGTCAATTTGACGAAGTAGCAAACTCTTACGGCGAGCCATGTGATTGAAATTCACATTTAAGCTGTCGGTTGCGGTAGTAAGATGACGAAATCTGCTGCTGTGTGCGTGGGAAAAAAAAACAAACACAGGTCTCCTGCCATTTACATAAGTGAAGTTGGGGCTAAATATAAATGGACGCCCCAGTCATGGCATTTCACCTCTCCTTAAGGCACTTCATGTAATTTGCACTTCACATGTTTTTATTAAGAATGTGTCCCTGTTGTTCCGCGGCATGCTCTCTTACTGCGCAGTCTGTATACTGATATCAGTTGCCCTTTATGAGCAGCAATGTAAAGTGACACTTTCTCATTTAGTTCATTAAAACTACTTCGGTCAAATTCCACTCTGAATGTTTGCTTGGAGTCGTGCTCTGCAACATCAAGATCAGTATTCGTGCCAGATGTGCAAAAATATTTTTTTCAGCATTTCTAATGTTCAAAATTTTATAGGGTTGTGTTAAAATTTGCACATTTAAACTTGCCTGAAAGCTCATTCTTGTGGCCACAGGGCAGTTTTCTGTAGATTTACCTTAACAGAGATACCTAGTGGGTGCACGACGATAATCAAATCAACTTTATTTTCATGCTGTCATAGAGAAAGGACTGTGGCAAAAAGCTCTCATTGAAACACTTGACTAGTTCGCAGCACCGTACAAAAAGAAAATAGTCATAGCAGTAACAGTACACCGATAAGTAAAAATAATAGTTTGAAACTTCACAGTTAATGTGCAGCAAGGCTTACACGATAATGAAGTACAAATGTAAAATTTATACTAGTAGTGCAAGGTGATAAAACGACTTATTTGCAGAGAAGTACTGCTAGAGATAAGAACATAGTGCACGGGATGTCCCGTCTTTGTCAGCCAGCCTGGCACATTCATTACCGTAATGGTAACCTGTCTCATGACAGCAATACAGCAGAAATGCTTACGAATGGCTGCGGCGGTGGTAGTGTGGTTGTGGTGTTCGGCTTAATTTTAAGAAGAATGTGTGCTCAATCCTAGCCATGGTGGTCGCCTTTTCAATAGAAGTGAATATTCTCGAGGCCCCTATGCTCTGTGCTATCAGTGCACGTTAAAGAACTCCAGGTGGCCAAAATTTTCAGAGCTGTCCACTACACTGTGCCTCAATCATATTGTGGGTTGGCATGTAAAACCCCTGCGATTATGAACATGTTTAAGAATCCACCACTTCAGCACTGACACATAATTGTACTCTGCAGCTGCATCAAAAAGCTTGAGAAACTGGCAAGAAAAAGCTGTATTTTTTTCCACGTTAATGATTTTGTTGCAATACTGAAGGGTCCTTCGTTGAGGGGAACAGTGTGTGTGGCTTGTGCTCTGCTGCAACTACCTGAAGTGCTGACAGTTTGATGCAGGATGAAAAATGTCTGCTTGTGGCATCATCTCTTGATGGTTGAAATAGCCAGGCATAGCTTACTCAGACACAAAAATGACATACGAGAAAACAAAAAAGGGTGGACAGGATGAGCGTACTTGTCTATCCAGCCTTGTTTTTTGGTTTGTCATTTCGGTGTTTGAGCAGTGTGCTAAAATAGCCAACTATGCTGAGCCAAGTAGGCCACTACATGCTGGACCTGCACCCCTACATGGCAAAATGGCTTCTCTTTTCGGGCAGTCTACTGCTTCTAACCACACATATTTGATACGATAATAAGTTCAACTGCTCCTCTCCACTTGTTGGCACCATGAGGAGCCGGCGCACTGCTTTGACTACTCACACACATGTTCCCTTTTGTAAAAAACCCCCTTGTGTACTAAGCAAGACAATGTGAAACAAGGATGGTTGAAAAACATGAACCACGCCATGCAGCGCTGACTAGCAAATGACTTAATTGTGGCAAAAGATATACGTAAATACATGCGGAACATTGCCACGTCACAAGCAAAACACAAACCAAAATAAAAAAATACTGAAATAACCGTATAAACATAAAGGAATAAATGGAAAGGTCACCATTACATGATACTCTGTGCACATGGCAAGAGTGGTAATTCATGGTGTGTTAACAGAAAGACACAATTTCATTGTCTGAGAGTACAAGAGACCAACACACACTTATCTTTTAACATGCAGTGTTATGGGACTCAAAAATTTCACGCGTCAATTGGCTGTTGTTTCTTGCTAGCATGTCACATTTTAAAAAATGGGGGCAACAGCCACAATCTTGCAGTGAACACCAAGACAACCACTGACGGCACTAGTTACGTTGTCATACTCATGAAGCCTGTCATTAAGCATCCACCAGTCCGGCCAGGTTTACACCACGTTAATATTTAACACACTGGCCTATCAGCGTCAGTTTGTGAGAGAGTTTATATAGGCAGGGTATTACAGTGCATCTGTGAAGCTTGCTTCTGCATATTGTTATTGTTACTCAATCATTTATTACATTTACACTGGTTCATTTCTTTCACTATGTTCTGTGCAACTGAAACCAGCATGTGATAAGGACAACCAGCTCCTATCAGTGCAATCACCCGCGGGGCCAGTTGGTGTGTGTTCATAGTGGTACAGCGTAAGTAAACGAGACACAAGAAGGGGAGAGGAGATAAACCTCTTCTTCTTGTGTCTTGTCTCCTCTCTTCTTCTTGTGTCTCATTTATTTATGATTTGCCACGATCACCTGTGCCTGATAAGTATACTCATAGAGTGCATGCATGATTTTTTGAGTGTGTTAGACATGCACAGCTTAGTGTTTCTGCCTTTTATTAACTTCAAATGGGTGGCTTCATGATTGAGCTCTTCTAATGTACAGGTTACAACATAACAAACATTACATAAATGAAATATAACAAACATTACATACAAGGCATACTTTGCAAATTACTACAGATGGCACTAACTTCAAATGGGTGGCTTCATGATTGAGCTCTTCTAATGTACACGTTACAACATAACAAACATTACATAAATGAAATATAACAAACATTACATACAAGGCATACTTTGCAAATTACTACAGATGGCACAGAAGTGCACAGACATCCTGTGGCATATAAGAATTTAAAACTGTCGGTTGACAACATAACAAGGATGTGCTCTTAACTACTTTATTCAAGTGTCTCTTTGCTGCATCAGATATTATGTAGAACAGCTATAGTATAAAAACATACCACCTGAAAGAGCTGCACATAGTCGAACTTGTTTCCAGGCCGGTGATAACAACCAAAAAGAGCTGTACAAGCTGGCCTCATCATTTGCCTTAATTGCAAGCAAACACTTGACACGCTGATATTATCACTACGTTAAAAGGCCAAAAGCAATGCTGCTTGGCAGCATGAAAACTTGCTGAACAAAGCGCTGAGGCCAGCAAATGACAGATGCAAGGAGGTGTGCTGCCTGCTTCCCAATCTATCACCGATTCTGCTCATCGAAAGTAGGCACAGAGTTATGTTGAATGCCTGAGACAGTGCAAATGTCTGACAGCCATTCAGGCTTACCTAGCATTACTTCCTTATGCTAGTTCAGCCATTTTCTTTGGCCAAAACTACTACATCCACCAGCCTTTTATAGTACCAACCCTGCTTGGCAACATTTCAACAAGACCACTTACTTCTGTCTTACCAAACAATACTTATCACTAAATTCCTTTGGTGAAGCTACGGTGTCTACAATTGTATGTTTATAATTATGAGCACATAATATTTTTGCAGCAGTACCACACCTCTGAAATTTAATTTGAATAGCAATTACCCTGGTGTTCCATTTATGACGGAAATTTGTCCTCAATTTAAAGTGTGATTGTACATTTTCGTCAACTTGCTCATTGACTCTGGTTGTCCCGAGTACTTGCTAATAAAAATAAATTGTTTCTCAGTCAATCAGCACTCGTGTAATTTTCATCGTCATAAGTTCCTTTTTCTTTTTCATTTCACTTGGTTCTATTGGTTACACTGTAAAATGCATAGCAAAAGAAAAAAGCCACAGGAAGACAACTGTTGGGGCTTTTGACCCCTTGTACAACATATGTCATCAGGAGAATGACCTTTTGGGCATCCAGAAAGTGAATGTTCCATTTTGCCTCCCACGGTTGCTTAGTAACACAGTGCCATGACTTGCAAATAATAATGAACGTGCAAAACTTGTACTGTCACGATCATTAGGGAATATGGCTCATGTGAAACCGAATGCTTGCTTTTTGAATGATCTGAAAGTTCTGCTTAAAGAGCTCTGCAAAGACATATGTACAAAATAAGTGTATAAATAATTGGAATGACAGACTACTCAAAATGAAAGGCAGTGTCTGAAATGCTTTTTGACAAGTTTTCTGGCAACTCAGCCACACGATAAACTAGAATGACTGGTGATGCAGCGACTAATATGGGATTTGTAGTGCACCCAGGATTTTCCACGACCCAGATGGTGCAAACATTTAGAGGGTATTTTTGCAAGTCTGAATGAACACGCATTACACAAATGAAAATGTTATCCCACATTTCACATTATTTATTGTGATATCTACTTCGCACTTGGGGTTTCATTATACAGCATGTTATCACACACACATTACACAAATGAAAACGTTATCCTGCGTCTCACATTATTTACTGTGATATCTATTTTGTACTCAGAGTTTTATTATGCAGCATGTTATCATATCGTGGATCGTAGCTGTGTTTACTGTAGTGAGTTTATTTTTGTTATACACACCACATTTTTAAAATCTACAAGACTATGTTTGGTTGCCTCTATCTAAATGTAATAATTTCTATTTTGTTTATAAATAATATCTGTTTATGTGAAAAGACAAGTGTTTATATGTTGTGACATCACAGCGGCCTGCACTCATTGATGACTTATGACGCCATGTCTTTCTAAAACTACAAATGTTTTGAATAAACCTTCCATTTTAAGTTCAGCGCTGCGTTTGTCTTGTGCCTTTTTGAGTCCTATAGTTCGTTCTGCCTACTTAGCCATGTTTTGTTAGAGCTACGAGCCTGGACGTTGTCCTTAGGCTGTAATTCGGTGACCAAAAGGCCATGGATGGTGTCCCCTGATGGCACATAGGTTAGCATGGCTCTAGCACATGATCCATTGTCGAGAAAGCCTGAATGGATTCCTGGTAATTGTCCTATCGATAATGGCACGGACAACCAGGAAGCCACCAGCGGTGGCTCTTGCTCGTGCCGAAGCCATGGTGCACATAAAGACAGAAATCCAGTGAACCCTACCGTCATGGCATGGTGTTGCCCTGTGGCTGCCATAGAAGAGGATCCTCGTAGGCTATTCCAATGTAGTAACGAAATGTGACAGTAAGCTGCCATGTCAGTTCTCCCTGTTTATTTCCCATTTGGTCCCCATCATTGCGGGTGGTCCAGTCAACTCCGGTGTCAACTGCACACTTCAGCCTCACAGTAAATAAGGTTTATATAACAACGTTTCTTGAAGTGTCAGAAACTCATGCTAATTGGTTAGGTCATTTCATTTTTGTCTTTACTGTAGTGAATTGTTTATTTTTGATAGCCCAAAGGGCCCCGAGGGGGCTTTACATGAAGGGTAGGTGTGTGCACTTCGTTTAGCATAGGTTAGTTCTTTGACAATGTGTTTAAAATGAAGAGGGTTCTCGTAGTCAAGAGTTCAACGAAAGTTCGTCTGGTCAGGCAGTGCATGAGGGGATATGCGGTCACTGACCAAGTCCGATGTCATCTCAAGAGGGTTCTCATGAAGCATAGTTGAATTGGGGAGGTCATTCCAGTATCTTCAGGTTTGCACAAAGAATAAAGATGAGCCATGGTTTGTCCTGGAGGAGGATACACGGTTATGTCGCGTTTGGTGCAGTTTGAATGGCGAAGGACTGGCAAAATGTTTGGAGTCCGGGGACGTACATGGGAGAACTTGTAGAATACTACAAGACTGGACACTTTTCAGTAAAGTACAAGGTTAGGTAGGTTAGCTTGCAACGTTTGCTGGTACGGAAGTGTACGAACAATCAGAGGAAATAAGCCATGCTGTGCGTTTTTGAATTCCTTACATGTTAATATGGTTAGTTTTGTGGGGTTCCCAAACTACACATGTGTTCTTTCTACTATCGTTAGCCAGGACTGTTGTACTTCTTGGTCACTCAGTGATTTGAACATTATACAAGTAATTACAAAAAGCAAGAAGATGGTGCAGCTTTACAGTTTTCAAAGCCTGCTCTCCTGAGAGACTGTGTGAAATAAAGCAAAACAAAAGCCAAGTGATAAGTTTAGGGAAGCCTATGACTTTATTGATAAAGCTTTGAATAGATGTGCCTGAATAAGGACTGTAGGCAAGCTTGTGTGCTTTCATGCTAGGTAATCAGAACAATCTTCCAGTAAGCTCTCTTCTAAAGGCTTTATTAAACGAAAGCATGTGTACATATATAAAGAATAAAAGCAAGGCTGCCAGATTTTATTTATTAATTTACATACACGATACACATTCTAGTCATGAACACATCCACAGAGTTTAACCATTTTACTTTCTGAAGTTAGTAATATATACCTCGAGATTTCCTTACAGATGTTACTGCACTGTTGCAGCTGTTGAACTGCCTTTGCACAACTAACCTGCGACATTACGCCGCGGATGCAGCTGCCACAGATATTAGCAGGTGCCAGCAGCCTTCTTATCGTGAATGCCCGCATTTGGGAAAAACTGCGATGCTATATGCCAATCGAACAGTCCTGCTCAGACGTAGCCATGCACAGTTGTTTCTTGGGCGTTCCACGTTCAGCACACAGAAAAATGAATCTCGAAATTTAAGCATGCATATGCATACTTTTCACAGCATCGAAGAATTTCTCAACAATAACGCCGTTCGGATGGAATCGGTGAAGTTTAGAAACACAGCGGCCCGGCTTGCCGCGACTGCACGTTTCGCTATTTTAAAGCGACGCACAGGTAATAAAAGACGATGTACTGAGCAGGACTATGAATCAAGTTCGCCCAGCTGGGTTTTATTAACATGGATATAAGCGAATGCCATCGGTCAGTCACGCTTAATCTCCAACGGAATGCGATTGCTGGACACCCCGCGACACAGTCGATCTGTACCACGATCTGTACTTGGGTCCCAGTACATATGGGACGAACGCGGCCCCGCGGATGACTGAACACTCACCATAAAGATTCATAACAGTGCTTTCCTGAATGATAAAGCGCCCTATTTTAATGCGAGACTTTCCATTACGAAGGCCCTCATACTGCTTAGTTATCAAACACGCGAGATCGCGAGCTTACGCGACTCCGCCGCATGCAATGTTATGGGCTTCGATCGCGCAATAAAACAACATCAACGGATAATACGTACAAGCGAAACAGCGTGAATTTCTACAGAAAAGTTCAGGCAACAGTACCTCACTTACTACGTAGCTTGAAAAAATCTCGTGGAGCTGGAACATGTACGGTGTGGGCTTTCGTTGGCAGCGCGGCTAGCCCGAGCTTCACCATGTATCTTCACGAAAGCTTCGCGTCTCGCAAGAAAGAATAAGGTTTATCCCGTCACGGGGCCCAGATTTATTCACTGCTGCACGAAACATTCGAGGATGTCGTGTTCTTTTTCCTTGCCAACGCGCTAACAATCGGGCTAGCACACACGAACAGGGCAGCGGCGGCCAGGGCGGCCATTTTGTCGTCTGCTAACCCTCCTCCGGAGGGTTCTCCTCCAATCCGCTTGATGGCGTGACAGTCTACGGGCATTGCCAATTGCAGCGAAAAAACAGCAGACGAAAATTTACGTGTCAGTGCCCCTTTAAGCTCAGAGAACAAAGAGCTACAGCACAAATGAACTGGACTGAAAGTCATTAATCTGACTGCTTGATTCTGAAGTCGCTGCAAACGTTCAATGTGTGTGAAATATGTGTCGGCCCAAGTTGATACACAGTACGAAATATGGCTATGAATGTAGGCAAAATACAAGAAACGTACGATGTGTGGTGGAAAATAAGTTCTTGTCTTGATGATAACATGGATTCCAAATGCAATCTTTTTAACGAGTGATGCGGCATGTTTATGAAATTTTAATTCTGTACCTAAAATGACGCCAAGAAACCGCGCTTCACTGGAAATTTTTATAACAGAATTATTCATGTGAAGGGCAGGTGACACGTCAAGTGAGGTTCGCGGGGAATGTAACACCATAAAGATGGTTTTAGTAGCGTTGATATGTAGCTGATTGCCTTTGCACCATAAAGATACGCTATGTAAATCTGTGTTAAGGTGAGCCTGGACTATATAAACTGATTCAGCTGATGTAAAGATGGTTGTGTCGTCAGCATATAATATGCATTTTGTCCTAGTTAGAATTGTAGGTAGATCATTAATAAACATCAAAAATAAGGGCGGGCCTAAAATCGATCCCTGTGGCACACCTAGGTTAATTAACTTAGGCATTAAGTCATGACTGGAAACTTGCCGCTGTCACTAAAGCGAAAAGTATTCAGTCACTGCATTCTCCCAGTACTAACGTACGGTGCAGAAACGTGGAGGATAACGAGAAAACTAGAGATGAAACTAAGGAGCACGGAAGTGCAATAGAAAGAAAAATTATAGGTGTAACGCTAAGAGATAAAAACCGAGTGGAATTGATCACGGAATAGACAAGAGTAGCTGATATTGTGATGAAGAAGAGCCAGTCGTATGTTGAGCTCAATTATGTCAATTAAAAGAAAGAAGTGGACCTGGGCAGGACATGTCATGAGGAGGAAAGAGAACAGATGGACAATAAGAGCGGCGGAATGGGTACCAAGAGAGGGAAAACGCAACAGAGGCAGGCAAAAGGTTAGATGGAGGGATGAAATTAAAAACGTTTGCGGGCATAAAGTGGAAAGAAATCGCTCAGGATAGGGTGGATTGGAAATCGTTGGGAGAGGCCTTCGTTCTGCAGTGGACCTAAAATAGGCTGACGATGATGATGAACCACCTGACCAGATGCACGCGATATTCTAACGACAGCGGCAAGCGACGCGACAGTCAGCCACTGTCGCACTGACTCGTCGCGGGCTGGAGCTACCACATGTAGGCTGCTCGACAAGAGAAAAAGAAAGAAAGAAAGAAAGAAAGAAAGAAAAGAAGAAAGAAAGAAAGAAAAAGCATACTGGTTGTATACATGGCCTCCGAGACTGCGCACCGGCAACATCCGCGCGCGGTAGTTTCGGGGGCCAAGGCGATATTTATGTCGTTGTATGAATAAGTAGAATCATACACCGATAAAAAATATCGGAAATGTGCTGACGACAACATTCTCACCTTATTGCATTAGTTCGAGAACAAATACACCGTCATTGCCATCAAAAATGGATATCAAGGCGCTAGTGGGAAATGCTGTATGTAGCTCCATCCTGCGTGTAAGCCTCCAACCACTTCTGAAGCTCACGGGCAGCGACTTAGGCTTAGCAGCGTCAAAATCGGCCTGGTTTCTGAATAATGACAGCAGAAAATCGCAAATACTTTGTCCCCTTTAGTGCGCGAGATTAAGGGAAAGCTCATTTTAAGCTTGGTTTGTTGCCGTCGGTGCGAAGAGCAAGGGCCTAGTGCGAATTAGAAATGAAGCGGGCGCTTTGGTTGCCAACTTGTTGTGAATTCACTCGGCGACGACAACCCTTTTTTAGCTGACCACAAAACGGCGACACGACAGGCGACGGCGACGGATGGCCCCCCGCGACGGGAAAACCGGTCGCTTCTCGCTGTCGCCTGTCGCCGTCGCTCGAAAACAGCGAGCATGTGATTGGACCTTTAAAGCCGAAAGCCAGACGACAACGTCAACGCTAATTCCGTGTCGGTCTGCCGTCTGTTTCTTCTCGCCTTGTGATTATGCCCTACAAGTGAGTAAAATTACATTGCAAGATGTGGCAGGGTGAATAACATCCGTTAACGAATGCTTTATTTTATAGAAGCTTCATTTACGCGCCTGTATCCACATATCAGTCAAAGATCCACTCGGCGCCCGCCATCTGCATCCTCGAAAGCATATACCATAGGCTGCGTTCCAATTCTGGACAGCATTGTAGACATTCTACGTCGACAGCATTCGAGGGCAGCTTCGCGCCCTTGTTGTTTGAGTAGGGAAGGCGTCCGGATGGCGTTTGCACGATGAGACGCCGCCTTGCGTCGGCAAAAGCAAGCTCAAGAAAACGCACACGATTGCCGTTCATTTTGCTGGTTTCGTATTCCAATCTATGAAAAAATCAATGCATCTCACATTAACCGCGTAAGAAAGCACCTACTTGAGGGCAGATGACCATTCTGGTGACGCCCATCTATGCCCAAGCAATCCGCTCAGCCGCCATCTTGTTTGGACAGAAATGTAGCCTGTATCGCTTTTGTCTTCGGATGCCGTCTTCACGAAGCTGTCTATTTTGCCGTCCACGTGAGAAATGCATGGAGGAAGAAAAATATAGGAGGGAGCCTTGCGTCACGAAATGGACGCCAACATTGGTGGCCCACAGTGTCACTGAAACGTAAGGGGAATGGAGAAGACGTCAGAGCGTGTGGCATCTTTCAGTATACGCCGTTTCGGAACCCTTCCAATTACCGCCGTGATGCCGTGTGTGAGACTGTGGCGTCGAACCATGGCATTTCTTCGCAGGCAAAAGCTTTTGCTGGCTATCATATCGTTCTCAAAAGAACAGAGCATCGGAACAACGGGAACAGCCGCCCTTCATACCACGGCGAGACTAAGGGAAGTCTCTCCGATGAGATAGCATAGGGACGCTACTATACGCCGTTATAGTGTACCATCTCATGCGTTCCCCGAACAGCATCAGATGATTCCTGGGATATTTCATGCACACACCAGTCCGCGCGTTTCAATATCTGGCGCATGCGAATTACGTACCAACAGCGACAAAACAAGAATGCTGATATACACAGTGCTTACCACTGCGGTCATTTTACCTCAGCGAAAGCGTATACATGCAGCCCAAGCGCGCAGCGCGTTGCGTTGTAAACATCTCGCAACTGGTGCACAGCTGCGAAAAATATGCCTTGCAGGAAAATCCCGAAGCGCAACTAGCACACGTAGATGGCTCTGAGCATACATATAGCCAGAGAAGCCAAGAAACTGCTGGCCAAATACGAAAAATAGCCCCAACAAATGCCCATCGAGTAAAACCTACTGGGTACCAAACATCTCGGCAGATCTCGATCGTTGCCTGACTTTGACGTAAAAGGTCACGCGTTGGACCACCACTGGTGTCTTCACGAAGCATTCGCTTGCCAAGGCACCCCCGCAATTCCCTTCTCGGCACAGCGCCCGTTAAGAAATTCGCATAAACGGTGGCGCCACATTTCCCTCTAGCTAATTGTGAGAGACTCTATGGGAACGAGCCAAAATGAATGAATGAATGAATGAATGAATGAATGAATGAATGAATGAATGAATGACGGATGGACAGATGGACGGACGGACGGGTCATATAGCGTTTTTCACTGGCGGATTTGGAGCAGTCACTGAAATCCTAGAGGGAGCGCTCGGATTTCACGAATCCGAATCTGCCAGCGGAGTGCGAGAATGCTCCGCGAGTGAGTATACAGGAAGTCAATGAGCACGTCATACAAACCCAACTTCCGCTCCGTGCGTTTCCGTGGCAACTAAAACCGCCTTCCCAGGGCACATTTTGACTTCAGCAGCTTCGGAGTTGTTTATGTTGAATTCACGCCCCCCATTCTGTGTTCAAGCTTTATTATTACTCAGAGAGGGCTCTAAGCGCTAAATACACGGTACTACTCTGCGTTCGGTGCCGTAAGCTCCGGCATGAAGTGTACGATGGATGGGGAGAGGAACGATGAGCACGTAGGGACGCAGGCTCGGCCGCATTTTGCACCTTGGCATACGCAGTAAGAGTTCGTGTCTTCATCAACAAGTAGAAAACAAAGAGTTTTGCACTTCCCTGCTCTAAAACACCACTGAAGAACACTCGATAAAGCTGTCTTCGCGAGCGACAAACACATCCAAACAGTCCTACGTCAATGCCGACTACCCCGAGGATAGGCTTAGCTAGAATGACGCCGCTGCCATCCCTTCGTCGTCCTCGACGAACCGCGAACTCGCAATGAAGTGATTAGTTTTGCCAACACGATAAACGTTTGTACTGACTAAATCGGTTTTCTTCAAACATCGCTGTGGAGCGCAACGATGGAAACGAAGCGAGCCGCATCGGTGAAACGGCCAGTGCCGCTGTTTACCTTTCATACCGCGTCTTCAGATCTATCGAGTATTTTGAAAAGCGGTGCCTCTTTCCATTTTAAACATACTTACACTCGTTTCCAAGCTATTTCATTTCACAACCCACTCGCAGTCAATATGTTACACGCCATACCGGCAAATACAGCCTACACCAAACCTATTCGAGCGGTGGGGAGAACCAAACGGTGGCCAGCGGCGCGACGTCACACGTACGGCGCACGACGCTACGTACAGCACGTCGCAATCACTGTCTTCTGAGCTAGAAGAGCTTCTGCTTGTCCTGCAGTCGTCGCTAAACGCGAGCTCCACTTTCTTGTACACTCCAGCTCCACTGCCGCAGCGAACGCAGCCATTTTGACTGTTTTGACAGACAAGACGGAAGTGACCCGATTATGCGGCCCGCTTCCGCCAGAATCTGTCTGAATCCGTGCCTCGGCGCTGGAGCAAGTGAGAGCGCTCTGGTGCGGTTTGAGTCGCTCCGAATCTGCCAGTGAAGCGCACCAACCCGTTCCCGCTCGACCAGTGAAACACGGATTCGTCGCGGCGGAGCAAAAAACCTGCTCCGAATCTGCCAGTGAAAAACGCCAATAGAGTTTTTCATAATTACCTAGAGGAAAATGTGGCGCCACCATCTATGCAAGTTTCTTAAGGGGCGTTGTGCCGCAATGGGAATTATGATATATGTGTCAGCGAGGCTTGTGTTGGCTGGCGTCGAGCGGGGCTTTGACTCATACGTGGGTACGGCTCTATATATAGAACTTCTCTAAAACAGTCATTCACACATACATCGATGTGTGACACAACAGGTATCATTCACACATACATCGAACATTAAAAGATGTTATGTGGCGTTTTAACTTCCCAAAACCAGCTCTGATTATGAGAGACGCCGTAATGGTGGGCTTCGGAAATTTTGATCACCTGGGCTTCTTTAACCTGCCTTGACATCGCACAGCACACAGGCCTCAACATTTCGCTTCCATCGAAATGCAGCGGCCGCAGCCAGGATTCGATCCCGCGACCCTAGGATCAGCAGCCGAGTACCATAGCCACTAGACCACCGTGGCGGGCCAACAGTAAAATATTGCTCACTTGCAGGGCATAATCAAACGGCGAAAAGAAGAAACGGATGACGGACGGGCGCGGAGTGCGCGTTGACATTGTCGTGTTTCATGCAACTTTAGCGGTCAGTCGTTTCTGTTTACTTTACTTTTTATAAAGCAGTTTATACAAAGACAAGTTCTGAAATGTAAATAAAACTTCCTTTTGAGTTATGCCAAAAAAGAAATAGATCATTACGGGCTTCTTCAGCGCAGAATTAATCATCATAACGCGTGGAACGCGTCCAAGGCAGCCGCGTTTTGAAGGTGTCGGAGTGCCCGTTTGAAGGTGTCGGAGAATGCCCGTCCGAATCCACCACATACGAGCATTCTCACGTATACAACAGCGTCACGGTGCCAGTTTTCCCTCTAGGAAATGGTAAGAAAGTATGAGATAGATAGATAGATAGATAGATAGATAGATAGATAGATAGATAGATAGATAGATAGATAGATAGATAGATAGATAGATAGATACGGTAACAGTGCTTGAAATTCGCCAAAAAATGTTTTGCATTCAAAAACTGTGAGAAATCCCAATGCGACGCGCCCCGCGCGCCAATTTTCTCGTGCCTGACCGTCTCGCCACTTCGAAAATGTCCTCTGTGGGAATCAGTTCCTATTCAGGACAGGGCGCCTGCGCCTGAGCCTGAGAGGGTGGCCGAGGAGAACACTTGGGCGCGGTAGCAAGGGGACACGCCATTGGAGGTGGTACCCAAGCATCTCGCTTGAAGCGAGCAGCGACGAGTGCGGGAGCCCGCAGCAATTTCATACCTGAAGCCAACACGCCTTTTTCGTGAAGTCCCGATAAAGCTTGCGGCTGCTTTGTTACTTTGTGCGTGTGTCGTGTTCTGCGCCGTCGCGTGTGCCGAAGCTGGATAGCCTTGAGGTGGGCGAACGCCGATAAGCCAGTGTTCATAGCACCTAAACAGGAGCTAGCTCGTGTACAACCCGCTTACCAAACTGAGGTATAAAATGTGCTTGATTAGAAGTCAACGGACACAGAAAACGGTGAGGCAAATCATTATACAGAACACTAAGTTTGCACTGCAAGAGTCTTACTTTTGACATAAGCTTCACGTCTCTTTGGTGTAGTGATTATGCACTGTCTCTTTTGTGCAGGTTGTGTACACGCTCAACACTCGTGCGGAGGACCAGGAGGCACTAATTCTGGCCATGAAGGAGCTGCATGAGGAAGACGTAAAGCGTGTCACACGAGACGCCAACGAAAGGATGGCACGCTGTCAAAGTCAGGTACTGGATGGTGCCCAAGAAGCAGGCATAAAAAAAAAGCTGTTATTCGCGACTCCAACTAAAATGTCGCCAGTTAGTAGGCGGCCAGGAAATAACAGGTCGAGGGTGGGCCTAAATGCGTTGTGTGCCTAAATGCGTGTCATCGCGATTTAAAGGCAGCAACACATCCTCTCATCCGTTCTCTATAAGAGAAACAAACGACGAGCTACGAAGGGTGGCGTTGTTTAGTAATTTGCACATCAGCAAAAAGTGTCGGGCACTACGCCGATTCTTCCGAACACTTCACTCGCGGCGACTCCTTTCTACTCAGTGAGTACACGAATAGTCTGTGCGCGTGCTCTTCTGTTTGTAGTGAAAACAGCGCGCGCACACAAAGACAAGAAAGAGCAGAACGACACGAGCACTGACTCACAAATGAAACTTTATTAAAAAAATTGGCCGCGTATCTCCGTGCTTCGCTGCAAATGTCGTCGAAAGACGATAGTCTTCTACCGGCCGTACTACATGAGTCCCGGTTCATCTGCGGTTCGGCACGAGCTTCGGGCGTTTCCTGGGCACGCTTGAGACGACGGGCATCGGCACGCCGGCGCTTCTCCGCTGCAATCTGCTCGTCGGTCTTTTCCCTGCGTTGTCTGGGCATGTCTTGTAGAGTGTGTCCTATATCATCAAACGGCCATTTATGTTTTGCCCTGCCTCAGACAGCGCCCCGTCTATGTTGAATCGGCCGCATGTGGCTGGCATTGATGAAATGGAGGCAGCGCTGCGTGAGATATGGGCGCCATCTGGCCATGATGTCGGGAAACGCACGAAGCTTTAGTAGTACGCAGAGCTACTGGTAGCTGGCAGCACCGTGTCGTTTTACCGAAGCGTAGGAAACGTCCGCTTTTTCGTTCATACGCGTCGCATTTTCTACTAAAGGAACACACCGTCTAGTACTTACGTATTGATGTTGTGCCTCAGATATGCGTAATATTTGCTTTTTGGTCGACTGTGTTCACAAGTATGAACGCAGCTACCAGTTCAAGATGGGTGGTCGTTGAGGAAGGGGTTAAACTTTCGCCATTCTACTGAATCGAAAAGCAGGACACACACACACACACACACACACACACACACACACACACACACACACACACACACACACACACACACACACACACACACACACACACACACACACAGACCAAAATTTCTGCGTTGAAGTCTCCGAAGAAAGACTATCGTCTTTAATAACAGCGTATATAGAGCAGAACAAGTGATACAAATTTTGTACGTCATATGTCACAAAATGCGAGTTATGCGCAACAAAACATCGATAAACTGCACGCCAGGTGGTTTTCAAATACCTAATCTCTTTTTCCAAGAGATTAAGCGATGTTTGGCAAACGCAAACCACACCCCCCCCCGCTGTTTTTTTATGAGGCTTCTATAATTTCCCTGATGGTGTCGCTGATAGCTTAAACACTTGTCTCAGTAACTATATGGGATAACAATCGCACTTTTAAATGCGAAGCATTTCAGGCTCTCATAATTTGTGCGTACTTATCACAAAATTATCATCATCATCGTTAGTTCATGCCCCCAAGAGTGCACTTGAACCTCTATGCAACGCGCGATGCGCGGCGTTCGCACGCGCGCTCCTTTTTTTTCTTGGGGTGCACATGACCTCAGCCCACTGACAAAACTGCAGCTGGCGGGCGCACATGTTCGAGCAGAAGAAAAAAGAAGCAGGAGGAGGAATAAACTTTAATGAGACATAACACTAGGTGGATCACCGCGTGCCAGCCGCAGTGGTGTAGTGGTTACGGTACTCGGCTGCCACCCCAAAAAACGCGGGTTCGATCCCGGCCGCGGCGGTCGCATTTTCGATGGAGGCGAAAATGCCAGAGGCCCGTGTACTGTGCGTTGTCAGTGCAGGTTAAAGAACCCCAGGTGGTCTAAATTTCGGGAGCCCTCCACTACGGCCTTTGTCTCCTCTTTATCCCTTTCACTCCCTTTCCCCCAGCCCCAAGGACGCTTAGCCGTGCTCCCTACATGGGCTGCAGAATCAGCGTCCTTTCCTAAGCGAACCACAATCATCATCATCAGCAGCAGCAGCAGCAGCAGCGCGGTGGGGCCCCTCTCTCAGGGCACCGTCGGCCACAGCAGCTCTCCCGGCCTCACCGAGGGTTGCGAGCTAGATTTTCCAAGGTCGTATCGGCAAGTTCGCGCCTCCCACGACCACGCGCGTATTTGTCGTGTATGCCCAGAGTCGACCGAGACTGGTCTCTACGGGCAAATGTATGTGATGTGAGGTAGTGTTGGAGTGCATCCGCACCAAGGACATACGTCCGCATATCTGTCGGGATACATTGTGTGCAGTTTCTGTAAATCGGGGTAGGTGTTGGTATGCAAGCGACGCAAGTCATGTGCTTGCTGAGTCTTTAGCTCCTTATAAGGCGGTGCCATAACCCTGCGGTCTAAGCGCTGTCTCTCTAGCATGCCGTGCCGTGTCACCTCGTCTGTAGGCAGGATCTCCGAGATGTCCGTCTCCCCGGTGGCTGGTTGGTGCAGAGCTCGGCCGGTAAGTGCGCGAGCTAAACAGTGGGCAAGTTCATTGTCCGCTTGCCCCGTATGGACAGGGCAGCAGACCAGGCCATGATCCTGGTGTAGAACACGTCCTAGTAGCCTGGCTAATTTCGGAGGTAGTAGTCCTTTAAGGTACATCCGGCACGCCGCCTGCGAGTCCGAAACTACGTTTGAAGGGATGCTTTGTTGGTCACCCATCTGGATTGTAAGAGCGATAGCAGCTGCTTCCCCTGCTGGATTGGTTGAAGTCACAATTGTGGTGGAGTTCACAAGCTTCCCTTTGTTGATAACAGCGAGATCATAAGCCGTAGACCACCGTTGCTGTTTTGGATGGCTATTGACATGGTATAATAAATATCCTGTCTATATATGTGAGATAGATAGATAGATAGATAGATAGATAGATAGATAGATAGATAGATAGATAGATAGATAGATAGATACGCTCAAAGTCGCCGAAGTTCGCTAAGAAATGCGCGTATTTAAAATATGAAAATAAATGTTTCTAGACAATATTCTCACGGAGCACCAAACGTAGTCCCGACATGTTCACTGCGACTTTGACTCTAGTCTATTACAAGTGCAACACATAATGTGTCTTCCAATGAGCATTCAGAGTAGTGCGCTTCAGATGTGCAAATGGAAAGTCACTCACATTCACCAATGCATGTGAGTAGCAAGCTGCATTTAACACTAAAAGCCATAAACTGTAGGCCAGTCAATAAATACTGTAGACCAGTCGATTTACCTTTGCGTATAGTAGCTTGTGCTTCAACCACGCCTACAAACCCTGGAACACCATTTCCCGATATGTTCTCATCATTTCTTGTCCTAAACTTCTTCCTTCAAAATTTGTAGCGTTTTTAGTGGTTTAGTAGTCTAATTGACATTTCTGTATATATTAGATTTGCTTAGCTCTCAAAATTTTAAAGCATTTGGGATACTGTTCTTTTGTTGTTACTTATGGTGGTGCGCAGCGTGTGACGGTGTGAAGAATTCGAACTACATGATCAGCTGATGAGCTTACCGACGAATTATATGACGTGGGAGTATTTTTTTCTTGTGGCGTCCAAAGCGCTTCCTCTGTTCAATTCGTACAGCAGCCCCAATTTCATGCAATGGGAATAAATAAATAAATAAGTAAATAAATAAATAAATAAATAAGTAAATAAATACAAACCGAACAAACAAATAAATCAATAAATAAAAGGCCTCACATGCATCATTTCATCGGACGCCAACTAAGAAATGATGTCTGCAAGCAAAAATGACGTATGTCACACATGAAAGGTTCGCAGCAGCAAAACAGCACAACCCAAGTAGCAAAAACGTGCGCACGTGCTACTGAGCATGGCTCTAGTTCTTATGAGATCAAAAATTGGGGGACCCTTAAGTTTCGCCTTTAAGAGTTGAACGCGATAAGCGAAATCCGGCCCCTAGTGTGCACTTCAACGACTCAGTGCATACTTATTAATATGTGTTGTTACACACACACACAGACGAGACGCGCGCGCGCGACGTATCTATAGTAATGGTAGAGGTTTTCAATCTATTTAACAGCACTTTTATATCAACTTCATGAAAATACTGTACAGTGAAGTAGTCGCATGGTCCTGTATTTTGAACTGCGCGTAGGCGTGACACTTTTATTCGTAAATGGTCACATTCTCTCGTCCTTCTTGCGTTAACTATTTGGCAACTGTTCGATTTGTTCTTCCGGAGACCTCTTCCGGCCAGCCGCAACAAGCATCGCCTTATGGTCAGTGAAATGGCAAACAGCACGTTGTCTAATAATATATGCTGTTTGCTTGATATGATATGTTCCCTGTCCTAGAACGGCGGAATCATATAGGCTCTGCTGTAGTCGCGTGGCCTCCGAGATGGCGGGCGCGCCCGCCGTCTCGGAGGCCATGGTAGTCGAGACATGTTTTTCACACTGTCTCACAGATGGCAGCACATTATCTAATGTTTGTTTGATATGTTCAGTAAAGTTTATTCCTCCTACAAATCGCCGAATGAGCCTATAAATCGCCGAATGGGCTCATTTTCGTCGTGACACCTGCCGAACAAAATGCGTTAAGGAGACTCCTTCCACTACATGACATATGTAGTGTTTTTCCGAGGGAGTTGCAAGTAACATAGTGGCTTTGGCAGTGGAGGGCCAAGACGTACTCAAACGAGTTAAGAAAATGCAAGTTCCGTCAAGTGCGAAAACCTTCTTTTTTAAGTTACACTCTGGTACTTTGCCAGTGCGGACCTTTTTGGAAGAGCGAGGTTTTTATTTGCCATGTGAATCCCATTGTTTTATTTGTAGAAAACCAGAGGCAATAGATCATGTTTTCTTGCACTGTTGGGAAGGGGTCTATTTCTGGGATGTGCTACAAAGGACACTGAAGAAAGATTTGCCTCTACATCCAGTTGGAATTCGGTTTTTAACTGTTGAAAACGATGATGGGCTCCCTTTCGACCTGATAATGCTGCTTGGCCACCATTGCTTATGGCGAGCTCGAATGGCCAGGTTTTACTGCGACCCGGACAGGCGACCAGCACGTGTGCTCTTTCGAGAATGCATTGGCCAGTATATTGATGTACTAAAAGATCAAGAGATTGTTCCGGATTGGGTAGCCAGGGTTCAGCCTCTGGTTTACCTGAAGGAATTTTAAAAAATACCACTATCGAGACTGCTGTAGTAGTCTGCATTGCTGTTAAAGAAAAAAAATTGTACCTGCTGTTTATGTTTGTGTTGTGTCAATAAACTGGTTAAAAAAACATAGTGGCTTTGTGGTAGGACACCTGCTTGCCACGCAAACAGCCCGGGTTCGATCCTCAATGGGGCCGAAACTTTTTATTCTGTATTTTATTTGCATCTTTCTCGATTTTTAGGTCACGGACGATTTTTCGCTCACAAGCGACGCCGACACCGACGGCGGAATTTCTGCGAAACGAGCCCTCTAAGGCTATCGCGTTAATACATAGTAGAAGTGATATCTAATGTGAGTAAGAAGGTAACAAATGGACAAATTTACACTCAGAACACAAAGCTACCTTTCGTTATGCGAATAATAAAAAAACGATAAATAAACCATAACTGCACTTGCTTCTGCAAATTTCGTCCCGATCTTTTCGATATCATACATTGGACTAAACACTGGCGTTCGATGTGCAATTTATCTTGTATTCAGTCGGTTTAAACATGGGGGTGTAACGGGCGGGAGAGAGAGAAGAAAAAAGAACCAAGCAAGATCATCTCCCATAAAACGAGACGCTCGTGTTTCGGTTCGAATGATACCGATGACTCAAGCGTCATCGGTGCAATAACAACGAAGCCGTTTATGCAACAACCACTCTATTTACACAAGTAATAAAAAGATCCAATAAGTAAATGAAGTAGGGCAAATTGGAACAGAAATACAGAATGAATACAGTGAAAGCGAATGGCAGAATGAAAAACGCGAAAAGTTCACCGGTGGGCAATGGCGGAGATCAGTCGCTGTGACATGGTCAATGGAGGCAGGGGACGGCGAAGCAGAAGCAGCGCTGTGGACGTGATGTCCGACACTGCTGTCAGGAACGCTGCTCACCGTAGAGGCCGTTGACCTGGGGCGCGTTCGGCGTCTGCGCTGCTGAAACCGGACGGTGGTTTGCTCTCGCTGCTGTGGAAGCAGGATTTGTCTTGCAGGGACGTTCCTGGCGACGTTCCACCAACGCCAGGCCTGAAGTGAGGGGTGGTACGGTCCCAAGTGGGAGCCCGCTGAGACCTCGAGTCCGCAACTTGACAGGTCCCTACTCCGGCGCCCTGGTTCCTTGGTGACCCAGCCATGTCTCCCTGGCTCTTCTTCAGAACCCGTGGCTCTCTCTTCGTATCGCCTCCCGATTCGTCGGGCGGCTTCACGCCACCACGCTCCATGACGCAATGCGTCGTCGTCGTCTTCGTCGAATGCATCGGTGGCGCGCACTTTAAACATATTGCACTTTTCTCGCCCCGCGTACACGGCCAGTTCACTCATCACAGGGGGGCAGCCATAGCCAGGACGCAATCTATAATTAGACATCGGCACTCACTGCAACAAAATCTAGGTGGCACAGGAGGAACAGGTGTTCCGTGATTTTTTAATGTCAAGTGAAAGATCTCTACAGTGTGTCCAGCCTTCAGAACGACCCCTGCTTGCTGTTCAGACTGGCTCAGACAAAGTGAAAGACTGTTATCCCTCCCAACGTCGTCGGTCTCCTCCCGCGTGCTTTCCTGCACCCCTTTCCTGCTGGCGCCTGGGAGTTGTTTCGCCATAATTACAGCCCTTTCGTCGACCCTTTTCGTCGCAGCGGGAAGGACACGTTTTCCAGTTTTCGGCGGACCTTGTCGCCCCATTAGCCGATGCCGGCAGCGTGTCGAGCAGAAGACGCCGCGTCGGAACGGTCGCTTGCTCCACAACTTTCGGAGAATCCTTCAATTCCCCACTCAAGCAAGCCGGGAGCGTCCGTGGGAACACAGCAGCCGACGTCTTCTCAGCGATGTTCAATTGGTTGTTTGACAAGAGACCGACTCTCTATTTAAGACGGCGCCGCCCTTTTGTCAACAGGCCCCAGCCGACTCGGTCGTGCTGGCTCGCCCTGTAGTTTTGTTCTCCAAACGCTCGTGGTTTACGTTTGCGGCTGCTAAGTGTAGCTAACCCGCGCCCAGCTACGTTGATCGAGACCCTGCCTGCCTGCTAACCACGGCACGTGGCCTTGACTTCACAAGAGGGTATAACTATAGCCTCCGCAGAGTAACATTTGCCGCTGCTCGCCTGCCTTGCCTAGCGGTCTCCTGCGTAAAAAATGCATTGACGCCGAGGCCAACACATGGGAGTCGTAACCGCATTCTCAGAACCAATGCACTGAGCGGCATAGGTCGGCCGTGTGAGAGAACTCTCACTCACCACCCTAATTTTTCCAGGACTCGCATTCACCTCACTCACACTCACTGTCACTCACCTCCACTCACTCGCACTCACACTCACTGGCACTCACCTCCACTCACACCTGCTGGCACTCACTCGCACTCTTACTCACGTCTATGAAATGAGTGCGAGTGAGTGCACTCATTAGTGAGTGCGCCGACCTATGGGTCTGACGCTCCTCAAATGAGCCCTGCGTGGTCCAAAGGGTAAGATCATCTGCGTTCAAAGCACAACCCAGGCGAGGCTATTCAAGAGCATGACAGCCAGTCAACGTAGACCTAGATTGAAAAAGAATGGAGACAAAATGGAACCATCCGACGAGCTCGACCTGCAAGCTTCATATTAAGGCACTTTGAGTCATTCTGGTGAATAGGGCTCTTTTTGTCGTTCTATTCTTTATCGTAGTGCATGAGCTTGTACAATTGGTGTTCGTTTCGTATAATGTTGTGGCCCATCTGTGTTTGTATTTTGAGGCGCCGTGTTTATGTACGCCTTTGTGTAACTGCCTGCTGAACGAGAATATATTTGTTTTGTTTGATCACCCTTGGCTCTGACTAGGTCTTTGAACCACTGCTGGCGTATTGATAGTGCATTGAAGGGAGCTAAAACTTAATTGTCGAAGTTTTCGTGGGGTCATTTTCGCGAACTGACACGTGTCACAGCAACGGGATCGGTGACAACCGCCGACTCGTGCTATTTCAACGTCATGTTCAAGCACCGGCCTCTGTGGTCGGTGTAAAAACACCACACGACAAAGAAATTTCATAACTGATTTCTTGGATTTTACATCCCGAAAACACAATATGATTATGAAAGACGCCGTGGTGGAGGGCTCCGGTAATTTCGACTCGCTGGGGTCCTTTAACATGCAGTCACATCGCACAGTAGACGGGCCTCAACGTTTCGCCTCCATCGAAATGCAGCCGCCGCTGCCGCGATTCCATCCCGCAACCTTCGGAGATGCAGCGGGGCAAAAAGGAATTTTAACGCGATAGCGTTAGAGAGCTCGTTCCGCAGAAATACCGCAGTCGGTGACGGCGTCCCCGTGAGCGAAAAATAGCAGCTCCGAAAATGGACAACTATGTCCATCTAGCGGAAAACATATCAAGCAATATCTCGACTACCATAGCCTCCGAGGCGGCGGGCGCGCTCGCCATCTCGGAGGCCATGCGACTACAGCAGAGCCTATATGCGGTCTCGTCGGATGCTCTGCATCCACTTTTTTGGTATTTAATTCTCACGACACCATTAAAGAAGTGAAGTACTGCAGTTGCCATTTCACCGGTCATAGGGCGATGCTTGTTGCGGTTGGCCGGAAGAGGTCTCCGGAAGAACAAATCGAACAGCTGCCAGATAGTTAACGCAAGAAGAACGACAGAATGTGACCATTTACGAATAAAAGTGTCACGCCTACGCGCAGTTCATAATACAGTACCATGTGACTACATCACTGTACAAAATTTTCATGAAGTTGATATAAAAGTGCGGTTAAATAGATCGAAAACCTCTACCATTACTATAGATAAGTCGCGCGCGCGCGTGTGTGTGTCTGTGCGTGTGTGTGTGTGTAACAACACACATTAATAAGTATGCACTGAGTAGTTGAAGTGCACACTAGGGGCCGGATTTCGCTATCGCGTTCAACTCTTAAAGGCGAAGCTTAAGGGTCCCCCAATTTTTATAGACTACTTTGGTGGCAAAGGGAGACAAATACTTATTACATTTATGCTTCATCCCTGTCGCTCAGGTTCTTAGTACCATTTTTCTTAGTTTTGTGGACAGAGCTGTGAAAAAAAGGTTGCAGGAGGTGGCCAGTTTAATTTACAGGTATGTAGATGACCACTTAGTGATGATAAAGAATGAGAGTTTCGCCCAAACGGCTGGGTTGGTTCTGTAGGTATACGAAGATGGTGGTTATGGGTTGAAATCCACTGTGGAGTTGTGATGTGAGAATAAACTACACTTTCTGAAATTGCAATTCAAGTTTGGAGGAAAACAGTTTGCTGGCGTTATAGCCTAGCAACTATAGCCCCACTATACATTACAGTTCCGGCCACACTAAGCTGACCAAAAATTGTGTGCCCTTCGGGTGTTTGCGCTAACCCGATCGTGTCGAGAGAGAATGTCCGAAAGTTTTTTAGATCAGGTCAACAGATTAAACATGGCAAGTTATCCTGATTCCGTCCTCAACATGACTGACTCATAAAATGGGTGAAATCCCCCAAAAAGCAGATGATATAGACTGTGAAGACAGCAATAAGAAAGACAAGTTTGCCCTCATTCTTTACGTCCACAAGATGTCTCACAGTCCTAAGAAGGTAGCAAAGCGTTTTGCGGTCAAGGTGGCATTTTCCGCACCTGATAAGAGTAGTATCATGTGGGCATCTGTGCAACAGAGGTATGAAGGCATAGATAACAAAAGAAACGGAGGGTGAAGGAATAAACGTGGAGATGATAAGTGCTTCGCTCCCTGTGCCACGAAAGTAGTCTATGAAATTCCTTTGTCATATGGTGCTTCTCATATCTGTTGTAGCGTACTAATACGCGCGACAAGAATGCGACCAGGCGAAGACGATGACGACGCACCAACCACGAGATGGCTGCGCCTGTTCTGTTCTTTTGTGCGAAAATGGCTTCTAACAAAGAGATAATTTCACGAGTTCTCCCTCTTCTTTTTCGTTCAGCCAGAGGCTGGATACCATGCTGAGACGATGAGTCTGACGAGCAGTTCTTAGTGAGAGATTTTATATACACTTAATATTTACAGGTTAAGCTACGCAAGGAAAACTTCTATGTAGGGAACAATATTTACAACTGGTGCTTTCTGCCCGGACCACAGCTGGCCTGGAAAAACTCGAGTGCTGTATCGCAGCTCCCCTGCCAGAAAGAACCCCCTTCCAGCGCGCCGCGCCGTTTTTACAGCGGAAGGGGGGGGGGGGGGGGGGAGCTGGCGCACCCACGTGCGAACTATGCCGCACTGACCTTCGCCAGCCTCTGTTCCGAGAGACGATGCACACGTCACGAGTTCATCCCTCCACGCAGCACCCCTTCTGGAAACAGCCTCCCGCGCTGTCGGTTCGTGGTAACCTGTTCACCAGTGTCAACGACCAAGGCGATTAGGGATGGCGCGACATCCTCGGCGCGTCTTGTGCCGTGGCTGGCACCGCGCGACCAGGCACTGACGGCACTCTGTGGTTCCCTCCCCGCTGAGTTCCTTAACCTCACAGTATATAATTTGTGATCTCGCAGAATCGGCGTATGTCTGCCTGTTACCACAGATTGGTGACCCGGACTTCGCCTGATCACTCTCGCTTCCGGAATTACGCTTGCCTCAGCCGCTTTGCTTGGCCTACTGCTGCCAGGAACTCGAGCACCACCGCTTTCGCAGTCCTTCCCGAAGTCAGAAAAGTCATGACCTCTCCTCAGGTACCATCGTCATCGCTATAACCCCGCGAGCCCAAGGTTTCCGCTCTCAGGCTCCCTGAGTTCCGGTCGTCGGACTCGGAACTTTGGTTCATTTGGTCCATCTCCGTAGGGTCACTGAATTCGTCGTCATCGAATCGCTTCGCATTTGACGATCTACGACGATGTCGTTGGAGCGCTTCCGCCTCATACTGCTACGGTCGTTCTCGATGTTCTGCGCTTACCTCCAGTCGATTACCCCTACGGTCTTCTTAAGGAGACGCTCATCAAGCGCACTACCGACACCGAACAACATCGGCTGCAGCAACCACACACATTAGAGGAGGTCGGCGATCGCAAACCTACCGACTTATTGCGTCGCATGCAAACCTTGGCGCCGATCTCGCTACGTCACCGACCAATGCACTGCTTCGAGAAAGTTTTTGACACCACCTACCAACGCCAGTGCGTTTTATTATGACGGCGTCTTCAACATCCACACTGGAATCTCTGACTCATTTGGGCGACAAAATTATGGATGTCGGTTTTCCTTCTGCGGCCTCACTCCGTCACCCTACAGATTCTTCGTCCAAAAGCTTAGCTAGTCGCGACAGCTATGCACGTCTTCTCGTGGCTAACGAGGGACGCACCCGAAAGGTAGAGAAACCTTCAGCTGAAGTCGCCGCGTTCGGAAAAACCAGCCGCGTCCTTCATCCCAAACTTGCCGATTCCGCCCCAGTCGTTCTGGCCACCGTCATTGCGGATCGCGTCGATGCGGGTCGCGCGCAGACAACTGTAGCCCGCCTCGTTCGTACGTGGGACACGACCGGGCCGAACAATGACGGCGACCGCTGTTCCCCGCCCTAGGCGTCGTCGGTTCTTCCACGTCACCGATCGCATCACCAAGGTACACTACCTCGTCGATACCGGCGCCGAAATCTGCGTCCTTCCTCCTACGTTGGCTGAACCACACCACTCTCCCGACTCCCCTGCTCTCACCGCGGTGAAAGGATCGGCCATCCGGAATTACGGCCAGAAGTCAGTGACTCTTCACATCGGCCTAAGACGTACCTTTCACTGGCTCTTTGTCATCGCGGACGTGCGCCAACCAGTTATCAGAGCTGACTTCCTATGGCACTACAAGCTCGTCGTCGACATGTGGCACATCCGCATCCTGGACTCCGAGACAAGCTTAGCCATCAAAGGCGTGTCCTGCCGCGCTTCCCCACTCAGGCTCCTCCATGCGCACACAACCGTTCCCGACACTTGGTCACGCGTCGTTGCCAAATTTCCGTGCCAAGCCCCCCTCCTCCTGTAATTGCTCGGCCTTGTCCCCTCGCACCAAATAGCCTCGCTGTTGCCAAAAAGGAGCTTGAGTACATGCTTGGCCTTGGTTTCATTCGTCCCTCCTCCAGTCCTTGGGCCTCTCCACTCCACATGGCGCCTAAATAGTATGGAGATTGGCGCCTATGCAGTGATTACCATGCTTTGAACAAGGCCACTGTCCCGGAATAGTACCCAATTTCCTATATCGAGGATTTGGCTTCGGGACTGCACGGCTGCACCATTTTGAGCAAGGTCGACCAGGTGAGAGCCTACCACCAGATTCCATTCGTACACGCAAACATTCCGAAGACCGTCATTATAACACCCTTAAGCCTATTCGAATGTCTGCGCATTCCATTTGGTCGTTATAACGCAGCACAGACATTTCAATGTTTCATTGGCCAGGCCTTATGTGGCTTCACCTGCCGCTTTGCCTACCTCGACGACGTCCTCGTCTTCAGAACCACTACTGAAGCTCAAAAGCTCCATCTACGTCACGTGCTCGAGAGGCTGAACCAGTTCGACGTCGTTGTTAACGGCCCTAAGAGCGAGTTCGGGGTCACGCAGCTGGATTTCCTCAGCCTTCGCGTCAACGCACACAATGCACACGGCATTGGTTCACTTCCGACTCGTGTAACTGCCATTCGTGACTTGCCTCAGTCATCCACAAGGCAGCTGGGCGAATTTCTGGGACTCGCCAACTTTTATCGTCCTTTTATTTCTCGCTGCGCCGATATGCTACAACCTCTCAACGACTTTCTCACGGGCGGCAAGACCCCGAGTACTCGCGTACCCTGGAACGATAAGGCTGAGCGTGCATTTAGAGTTATTAAAGATGCCATTGCCAGTGCTACGTTCCTCGTGCACCCTAGATGCGACGCCACAACATCCATCATGGTAGACGCATCTGATACTGCTTTCGGCGCAGTCTTGCAACAGTCCGTTGCTGGCGCTTGGCAGCCGCTCGCCTTCTTTTCCAAGAAGCTTGGCCCTCCCGAGCGCCGAGCACTTTCAGTCGAGAGCTACTCGCCGTCTACTTGGTTGTCAAGGACTTTATACCCCTGACACACGGGCATGCTAAAGTGCTTTAGGTAAGGAGACATCTACCGGAAAGGCGTTCATGCCCAGTGACACACGACAAAGGAGTGCCTCCTTCTCGGGAAAGTTCCTTTGCAGAAAGGTAGATCGGCGATCTACTTTTCGAGCGTAAAGGGCGTACTCTCGCCGACAGCATACACGACCCGCAAACGGGAGAAAACTTTTCACAAAGCTACAACACCCCGCAAGTATTTCCTTGCCTTGCGTATAAGCTTTATCTTTTAGCCGTAATGATATTTGTCGGGCCGCAAAGATTTATTTTTACCGCACTCTCGTACGCTCACATTGCCGCCATGCGGGATTCCGGCAGTGTCATTTGCGTCTTCCGTCGTGGCGTAAAACGAACAATCAACATTATTAGCCATCAGCAATAAAAACGACATTTTTACGATCCGCACTCGCTAAACGTAATTAAATGAGGAACTTTTTAAAGTGTTCACTATCTTGCTCCTTTAACAAGCAGCGCCATTTCTTGCGGCGTTCGTCTTAGGAACAACCTAAAGAAGTTCTCATGCTGCCGTGTGTCATCGACGCAACTACTTTCTGCAGAGGGTTCTTTAGAGTAAGAAAAGGGGTTCACTGCAAAGGACTTTACTTTTGCCAGGCCGTGAACGCCATTAGACATTTCTTCGAGGGACGCGCCTTTCACATCGTTCCGTATCATAAACAACTGACGTCCGCTTTAATCTCCACCAGCACTTCCTACACACTTCGTGAAATCAGACAGCTCGCCTTCATCTCAGAATACACGAGCGACATTCGCCACGTCAGTGGAAAAGCCAAAGCCTTTGCCGATGCGCTTTCTCGCGCCGCTATCCATGCAACAGAGCACGGCCGAACGAGCATCGACTTCACAGCCATGGCTGCCGCCCAGAAGAATGACGAGGAGCTCCAGCTACAACTCAAGCGCGGCACATCTCTCGTCTTGGCTGATGTCTTGGTACCTGACTGTGACGTGCCTCTCGTTTGCGATACGTCGACAGGAAGTCTTCGTTCCTACGTGCCTCTCCCATTCCGTCGAGCCGTCTTTGATGCACTGCATTCCTTGGCTCACCCAGGCAGTCGCGCCACACTGCGACTGATCACTTCTCGCTGTGTGTGGCCGAGCATTAACGTAGACGTTCGTCGTTGGTCTTGTGCGTGCCTGATGTGCCAACAGGCGAAAGTAAATCGCCATACTATGAACCCTCGGAAGCTCGCTTCAGCCATCTACACGTCGATATTGCCGGTCCCCTTCCTCCATGCGGGAACCATCGCTACAACTAGCACTGACAGGTTTACAAGATGGCCTCCAGCGATGTCTCTTCAAAAGATAACTTCGGATTCGACAGCTCGAGGGCTCGTCAATCTGTTGATGAGCCGCTATGGTGTCCCTTCTACCATTAAGACTGACAGTGGTTGCCAGTTCGACTCAACACTGTTGGCCAATCTATCTCGGCTCCTCGGCGTCAACCACATCAAAACAACCTCGCACCACCCCGTTGCCAACGGAGTAATGGAACGTTTTTGTCGCCAAATGAAGGTGTCACCCATGGCTTCCAGTTTCCTTCATCGTGGACCGAACGCCTTCCTTTCGTTATGCTTGGCATCCGCACGTATCGTCGTAGTGACTCGTCCATAAGCGCCGCCGAGCTGACACTTGGCGCTACCATTCGAGTTCCTGGTGAATTCTTCAGCGACTCACCCGCGGTACCTGCGGACGTTTCCGACTACGCATACCACCTACTCAATGCTATGCCTACCGTAGTGCCTCCCCGACAACGGCGAATATCCCTTAGTGTGTATGTCAATCCTGCCCTGCAAAAGTGCACGCACGTTTTTGTGTGACACGACGCTGTGTGACCTCCCTTGCCGCCCCCGCATGATGGCCCATTTAAGGTCATCAACCACGCATCTTAACACTCCCGTCTGCTCATCAACGGCCGGGAAGACATAGTCTCGGTCGACCGTCTCAAACCTATGTACTTGGACACCGACGCTTCAACAACGGCTTGTATTACAATCACCCCATGCTGCCATACTCGTCGCGTGCATTTCACAGATCAGCAGTCCCATTCTAGCCACCTGTAACGTACTCGTGACTTCCTAGAAGGGGGCTCTGTAGCGCACTGATACGCGCCACAAGAATGCGACCAGGCGAAGAGGATGACGACGCACCAAGCACCAGATGGCTGCGCCTGTTCTGTTCTTGTCTGCCAAAACAACTTCTAACAAAGATATATAATTTCTGGTCTCGCAGCATCGCCGTCTGTCTGCCTTTTACCAGACTTCCAAACAGGCTGATGCTTGAACACGAGGTTGAAAAAGCACATAGTGGTGGGCGTTAATGATTGGTGTGATTTATTTGTGGCGTTTAATGTCCAAAGACCAGCTCTGGTTATGAGAGACGCCGTAGTGGAGGTCTCCGGAAATTTCGACCACCTGGGGTTCTTTAACGTGCACTGACATCGCACAGCACACGGGCGTGGTGGGCGTTAAAGAAAAACGAGCATGTTCATTTGGATGTCCTTTGGGAAAAGTGCGATTGTTATCGCATACTTACTGACAGAAGTATATTATTCAGAGAGCGAAATCGCACCTTGAGGGAACTTGTAGAATAAGGGAAAGGAGGGGGGAAGAAATGCATGGCAAAAAGTCGCTTAATCTCCGCAAGAAAGATAGGGTTGTATGGGTTGTAGTTTATCGATGTCTTTTTGCGCATAACTGCCATTTTGGGACTTGACACGCACATATGTATCACGTGTTGTTCTGCTCTATGCACGCTGTTATGCCCAAAAGAAAGTTTCACTTGTTAGTCAGCGCTCGTGTTGTTCTGCTCCTTTATCTCTGCGCGCGTTGTTTTTACTATGACGTATTACTAGCTACCAAAATCGCTACCTTGCTCTTGTGTTATTTTAGTGTTTTTAATGTGCCGGCTTTTCGAAGAGCGGAAGCGTGCTTTCGTCTAGGCAAGCGCTTAGCAAAATAGAGATGTTTTATATACTGGGATCAAAGTGCTTTTCACGCAGTGGTGCAGGAGTCAATCAGCCGTGTGTCGGCGTCCATGGTTAGATTGCATCTCATTCATCCGTCGCCACGACACCAGCACGGCTACGCTCCCTCTGAGCTCTAGTGCGGAGGTTCACATATGTGTCTGCGTGGCAAGGGTTTCCCGGTGACGCGTGAGAGAGAGGGATTTCATTATGGAGCCACGACTTGATGAAATCGAAATCTTAAGCAGAAGTAAGCACAGGTTAGCTAGCGAGCTATCGGGAGCGTTCTTCTTCGTGCATATGGGCGGCACGTGCACCATCACCACATCGGTATCGTTGCGTACCTGTCATCAACCTGTCATGTTTCGTACTTATAATTGTGCGATGCAAGTACTATTACTGGGATTCGGCAACGCAGCTCGGAGCTGTGCGGACGTGCCTCCGCGTCGCTCCGGCCTTTTTCATCTCTGCGTTCCCTTATGTGCCACATTTCGCCCGGATTTTGATGTCATCGTGTGCGTCTCGTCCTCCCGATCACGAGGAAGTGCAGTTTTTCGTCTCTGAGTGAGTTTTGGTGACTTTTCGGCACCTTTCCCTTTACGCCACAGAAGCCTAGTTAGCCCTAGCTGCAAGAACGCCCGCCGCTCCGAGCGGCGTCGGCACGGCTAAGCTTGACATGGCAGGGAGCGCTTCGACGCCACTTTTATCAACGCCGGACGCCAACCGCGCCGAGTTGGGCGAAGACGACGAAATTCAAGCAATGGAGGGAACCGAATGGCATGTTGTTCAATCAAAATCGGCCAAGAAGAAGCAAGCGATGGAACGAGGCATACGCAACGCTCCTCCAAGCTCCCACGATTGCGTCCAGGTTGGTGCTAAAAGCAGACGCCGGGCGGTTGCCTTGAAGAAGAGAGTGATCGCGGCTTCGCGTATGCCGGAGCTACCTTCTACACATCAGAAGGTTATCGTTAGACCCCGAGACGGTCTGGATTTGCGCAGAACCAGCTGCTATGGCATCTCCACAGCAATCTTCACGGAGGCCGGAATTACCGCCATCCAAGCCTCGAGCGACTTGGTCTGCCCCAACATCGTGCAAAACATCGTTGTGGTGTGCACCGAAAAAGAAGACAACGCTCGCAAGATCTTAGCTCTCAAGAACATTCGCGTCAACGGCAAAGAGCACGAAGTGGCGGTGTACGCCGCTGCCGGAGGGAACTACGTGAAGGGAGTGATCCGCAACGTCGAGCGTGACATCGGCGATGCCGAGCTCGAAAGGCTCATCATACACCAAGGAAACCCCTCGGTTCGTGGGGTCAAGCGTATCAAGGACACCGGCTCCGTCGTTGTTCTCTTTGACGGAGAAGATGTCCCGAGCTACATTAGAGTCGGCCAGGCAATAGTCCGGTGCTACCTTTACAAGAAACAGATGGAGGTGTGCAGCAAATGCACCCGTGTTGGTCATCGTGCGGACGTCTGCCCTACTCCAATGGTCAACGTGTGCCGCAACTGCGGGGCTAAGGACCCGAAACAAGGCCATCCGTGCCAAATTAGATGCAAACTCTGCGGCAAGGGCCACCCTACCGGAGACAAAGCCTGCAAACAGAAGTACCAGATCCCCTTTGTCATTCGACAGAGGCGAAAGGAGCGAGAGATGGAACGTGCTTTCGACATGGACCTGCGAGATTTCCCGACGCACGGGGCGGATATGACTGGGCCGTCTTCGGGCGGCAGGCTGCAGCCCTTCACCATGGGAGGTGGACCCGTGCTTCCCGTCACTGCGAAGTGGGCCTCCAAGGACAAGAATCCGGAACCTTATAGAACACAAGCTGGAACCTCTACGCAGGTAAGCGGGGGCACCGTCACCGCTAAGGAGTCGGAGGAGCTTCAGAAGGTCAGAAACGAGAACGCGAAACTCAGCTCAGAGTTAGCGCAGGTCAAAAAGGAGCTAGCGTCACTCAAAAACGCCGTCTCACTGTCAATTCACGATGGTGACCAAAATGGCGCCAACGGTCGCAAGCGCCGAGCTCTAGGCGACGTTCCCGAGGTAGGCGTAACGGACAGCCTTAACCAAATCAAAGAATCCTTGACGCATATCTCTTCGACGCTTCAAGAACTCACCAAAGACATTGTAATTGTTAAGGCACAGAAGCGCTTTCTTGATTGTCGCCTAAGGGATCTTGAATGTAAGACTGGTCTTCCGGAGACGGCGCCGCTTCCGACAGAATTATCGCAGCTAATATCCGACCCCACAATCGTGGCGGAGCTAGTGCAAAAGCAGATACCGTGCACTCCAAGCGATCCGAAGGCTCAGTCTCGCGATCCTAAGGCTCAGCCTTGCGCTAAAACCAAATACTAATCATGGCTACGCAATCCAACATCAACTTTCGTGTCTGGCAGTGGAACTGCTGCGGATTCAAGAACAAAAAGGCGGTGTTAGCTCAATATATTCTATCGTGTGAATCAAAGCCACAGGTAATTTTATTACAAGAAACGATCACGCCTGGTACCACGTTTAGTGGGTACGAGTCCTTTGAACGCGTAAAGAACGGTGACAGAGGCGTCGTTACTCTAGTCAAAAGAGGCTTCACAGCCATTGACCACGGAGATATAGATAAGCACTCTCATGCTGAATATGTCTGTATTGAAATCTTACCGGGAAGGAACATGCGCAGTGGACTGCTCATCCTCAACGTATACAGTTCACCAAGGCGACGAGACGAGCGCTTCTATGGTCTTATCGGTAAAGCAGTAAAGATGGCTACCGACGCCGGCATACCACTCATAGTAGCCGGCGACTTTAACACGCCTCACTCCACATGGGGCTACGTTAGAGACTCACCCAAAGGGGCTTCCATATGCAAAGCAATACAGGACTTCAATCTCTTGTTACTAACGGACTGCAGTTTCCCCACTCGTTTAGGCAACTCGGTAACGAAACCCTCGACCCCAGATCTCTCTCTAGTCGCCTATGGTGGCAGGTCCTCATGGCGCAACATGGGAGAAGATCTGGGATCTGATCATTATCATCATAGAAACGACACTGCATGCTCAATGCAAAACCACCAGAATTCAAAGCATCATTGATTGGGATCTCTTCAGATCCAACAGGAGGGACAAAGGCCCTCCTAACGACTATGAAGACTGGATAGAAACCCTCTTCTCCGATGTCTCTGCCTCCACTAAGGAGATAGAGACGGATGATGACTTTCCAACCATGGACAGTCACTTAGCGCACCTTTTTGAAGCTAAAAAGGCTCTCAGAGAACGGTGGCTGAAGAACAAACTTAACAGGTCACTAAGGAAACGCATCGCCATGATCAATGCAGAAATTTCCTCGTACTCTAAAGTGTTAGAACAGAAACACTGGGTCGAAATGTGCGACAAAGTCGACGGGCAGATGAGGGTGGGCGGCAAGTGGAACTTGCTCAAACACCTTCTGAAACCCACCGGCACTCGCGCCGCCCAGAGATCGGCAATAGAGATACTTGTTCACCGAGCGCTCACTCTTCGTAGCAAAGATTCTATCATGACAGATCTCGCCAGAATTCATCTCCCACAGGACTTCAACTCGTCCACGCCGCCTCCCGGCTACACCGGAAGCGATTCCGACGAGCTGGACGGAGACATTGCGGAATGGGAAGTAAGGTCTGTGCTACACAAACTCAATAGCGCCTCGGCTCCGGGCGCTGGCCGTGTCACGAACCGTATGCTTAGGAACCTTGACGACGAATCGGTCACTTTCCTGACCGATTTATTCAACAAACATTGGAAGAACGGCTCGTATCCACAAGAGTGGAAACATGCCACCGTCATATACCTAAACCCGGTAAGAAATGCACGACAGAAAATCTTAGACCGATTTCACTCACATCGTGTGTCGGCAAAATTTTCGAACATGTCATAAGCGATAGGGTCTCTAAGTACATAGAGCGCAACGAACTCTTCCCACCCAATATGGTGGGCTTTCGCCCGCAATTATCAACACAAGACGCCATGCTTCTCATCAAATCGCAGGTAATCGATGCCTCTACCAGGGATCCCAGAGTCATTTGGGCACTGGATCTCAAAAAGGCGTTCGATGCCATACTTCACGATCACATACTCGAAGCCATTTCTGAGCTTGGTCTCGGTAGGCGTTTCTTTGACTTCGTTAGGCAGTTCCTGTCAGACAGAACCGCTACCATCAGGTTAGGAGACATGGAATCAGCCAAGTTCCATTTAGGCAACACGGGCACCCCGCAAGGGGCAGTGATTTCGCCCCTTCTCTTTAACATTGGTATGGCGGCTCTCGCTAGAGAGCTAGACAACAACAGCGACATCGGCTCCGCCATCTATGCCGATGATATTACCATTTGGTCCCGGGGTGGCTCGGTGGGTGACACCGAGACTACGCTCCAAGAAGCCGTACGTATACGGTCGAGAAACACCTTTCTCGTATGAAACTCGTACTATCTGGCAGCAAGTCCCAGCTCCTGGTCTACCGTCCCATCCGCATGGGGCGACGACCCCAAGGGTGGGTACCAACTGCAGAGATCGACATACACTTGTTCACTAAGAACGGCGCAGAAATCCCCCGCAAAGGCACCATACGCGTGTTAGGCATGCTTATTTCGGAGAACGGCAGGAATGCAGCTACGATACACAAGCTAAAGCAGCACACCGCGGCCACCGTTCGGCTTATTCAAAGGATCTCGGGCAGAAGAGGAGGCATCAAGGAGGACAACCTCCTCCGCCTCTTCCATGCCTTCCTTTTAAGTCATGTCAATTACGTCGCCTCCATGCATGCACGCCTGGAGCGCTGCCGAAAAGGCCAAACTAACAGTCCTTATTAGACAGACTGTCAAAAAGGTTCTAGGGCTCCCTTCTAGAACGAGTACCACAAGACTCGAGGCTTTAGGCGTACACAATACACTCGATGAATTAATAGAGGCGCAGCGCATTGCCCAGATTTCCAGGCTTTCGTGCACTGGAGCGGGCAAAGCCATTTTAGCCAGAGTAGGCATCACCTCTCCCCTGACTAAGGAGAGAGCAGTTCCACTTCCAGACACTCTAAGGTCGATGGTCATGGTTCATCCACTTCCCCGAAATATGCATCCGGTATATAACCAGGGTAGACGGAGAGCGCGGGCTAAAGCCTTCCTCTCTCAGCTCAAGAGCAGAAGAGAAAACGCGCTTTTAGTTGACGCATCTCGCTCGGGTCCGAATAGCTTCGTAGCAGCTGTGGTAGACATGAGCGGCCGCACTGTGAGTGCCGCCTCGGTAAGGACCAGGTCCATCGGAGTCGCCGAACAGGTCGCCATCTCTCTGGCGCTAACAACTAAAGATCCTTACCCCATCTTTTCCGATTCCATGACAGCCGTCAGGTCGTTCGACGCCAATCAAATCTCCTTCGCTGCACGTAGTATTTTAACTAAATCTACAGTATTCCCTCATGAGTTGACGTGGTTTCCCGCCCATATGGGCGCCTCCGTCGACGACATCGCCAACCCCAACGAAATGGCTGACGCTCGGGCGCGAGGACTTATGCTCCGCCCCGGGCAAACGAGCCCCCCTCACGTTGCGGGGGAGGGGAGTGGCGATGGCGCCGACGGGGACCCGTTGACTACCTTTCACGAGGTAACTGCTCACTATAGACTAGGCAGGAAATCCTTCCCAGATCCGCACAGAGAGCTAACTCGAAGCCAGGCGATCGCCCTCCGACTCCTCCAGACTCGATCGTTCCCGTCGCCGGCCACTATGGCCGTGTATACGGACATTTCGCCAAAGTGTTCAGAGTGGGATCAGCTAGCAACTTTTTCTCATTTAATGTGGCGGTGCCCCCGCTTGCGCGTTTCCCGAAGAAAGCATCACGTCAACGAGACGGAATTCTTACACTGCATCGCAAGTCCCAACCTTGCGAATCAACTCCGGGCGGTCCAGGGAGCCTGTGAAGCGATCGGGAATCTTTGGTTCCCGGCCCCTCCGCGGGCGATGCCCTCCGCGGGTTCTTAGGAACCCTCGTCCCAGGACACAATAAAGTTCCTCTGTCTGTCTGTCTGTCTGTCTGTCTGTCTGTCTGTCTGTCTGTCTGTCTGTCTGTCTGTACTATTACTCCCAAAATTCTAACGAAGCACTGTTTTAGAATACTCTGGCAAATGGGTTCTGCGGAAGCCCGTAAGGTGAAGTAACGTTTATGAAAGGGAAAATTAGCATCCACCCGTTTGTAGCACAAGGCACAAGGAAACCCATACGGATTTCTCAGAAATGTAGTTATCATTTCGGTGAAATCCGTATAGATTTCCTTGTAGCCTTGTGCTACAAAACGGGTGGATGCAAACTTTCCCTTTCAGAATACCCTGCCAGCAATTCATGGTTGCACTCGCTGAGCATTCCGTTTCCAAGGGACATGATATTGACTGGGCCAGTGCGCATGTGCTCGCCACTGAAAGAAATCTAACCTCGCGACTTCATCTCGAATCACTACTAATCCAAACCACCAATACTACGCTAAATCGCAATGACGGCACCCTTCCCTCTGTTTACGCACGCTGCTTGCGCCACCTTTTTGCACGTACTTAGTCAATCCCCGTTCCTTCACTGCTTCATTTGTGAACAAGGCCCCCGTACGGGAGCCGAAACGTCGTGTTATTTATAAAAGTTTTTTGGTCGGCGTCTTGCTTTTACCTTTTGAACATGATTATTCCCGACCAGACGAGCTTTCGTCGAACTCTTCACTTCAGGTTGTGTCCTAGTGCATTCTTCGGAGGAGGAAGTTGCGGCCGTATTGGGAAGCCGGGCAAACACGGTGTTAATGCACCGACTTTTAGCCTGCTCAAAGCGTCGGCACTATTTGATGACGGCGTCTACTGTCGAGTAGTTCTTACACATTGAAAGGTTAAAGGCGTCGTCTCTAATCCCTTTAAGAATGTGACCATGTCAGTCTCCGGCATCTCGGCGTCGGCCTTACGACACAGTGCTAACACGTCTTCTATGTAGAGATGCAAGACTCCGTAGATGTTTGCGCACGGGACGCGAGCGCTTTCAGTACTGCTATCCTACGCCCGACGGGCTTCCCGAACAGGTCCAGAATCTTTGCAGACCCAGCTTCCGAGTTCGGCTTGGTGGTTCTCAAGCCATACTTTCGCAGTTCCTTTGAGAAAAGATATCAGATTGGCCAGCATCAGAGTAGGGCCCCATCGGTTGAACGTACTCACGCGTTCGTATCTGCCACCCAGTCCTCGACGTCTACTTCATCAGAACCACCAGAACCGCTGAACGTGCTATAGGATCCCGAGGATGCGTAAATACGACCGTGGAAGCCGGGGGGGGGGGGGGGGGGTGGATTCAGGCGCTGTTCCTTCCGCCATGGTAGAGGGACCCTCCAAACGACGACCGCTGCGAAGTTCCGTTGCGAAGCGTGTCGTACCCAGCACCTTCCACCAAATATGACGGAAACGCAAGAGTGACAAAGTGGTTATTTTCAATATGTTGGCGGAACCGGCCAAATGGCTGATGGCACACACGCACAAGCGTTTCAAAAACACTCGTCGTCTTACTTCGAAGAACTCCGCACTTGTCCTCACTGTAATGCTTCGTAACAATATGAGATATGTGTCACCGATCCCGGGATATGAGACACGGGAGGCAATCGCCGGGAAAGAATTCAAGAACCGACGTTTCAGTTCCGCGATAATGACCCCACAAAACCTTGCACAATGAAGTTTTAGGTCCCTTTGATGCACTGACAAAACGCCAGCAATGGTTCAAAGACCGAGTAAGAACCAAGGGTGATCACAACAAAAATATATTCTCACTGAACAGGCAGTTATAAAATGGTGCACTAACACGGCTCTTCAAAATACAACCATAGGTGAGCTGCAACACAACACGGAAGCACCCCACACCAAATGTACAAGCTCATGCATTAAGTAGAGAATAAAACACAACATGCCTATTCATCAGGGTCACTCGAAGCATCTTGTCAACATGGAGCTTGCAGGCCGATTTCATCGGTTGGTCCGCGGAGCAGCTTCGTTCAACTCGTTTGTTCTTTCACTGTGTAGCAGACGACTGAGACTGCTGAGGACGACCCGTGCTCTATTTTTAAATTGACTTTGGCGGGCCTTCGAGAAGTTTCGGCCCGCGTCACGTCATCTCAGCACGAGCAAAGCTGAGGCAAAGTTCTCGATTAAACGTGTACATTCTTTTAAAGCCTCTTCGGGTCGGCGGCGCCTCTTCTCCTTTGCATGTCGCCGTTAGCGTCGGGGTTCTTTAATGTGTACGGACAACGCGCAGTACACGGGCCTCTGGCAGTTTCGCAGGTTTCGCCTCCATTAAAAAATCGGCCGCGGAGGCCAGGATCGAACCCGCGTTTTTTGGGTGGCAGCTGAGCGCTAAACCACTCCACCACCGTGGCCCTAGATGGTCAATGTTTCCGGAGCCCTTCACCACGTCTTTTGTTGCCTTTTTACTATTTCTTTCAGTCCCTTTCCCAGTCACGAAGCCCCGTCACGAAGCCCTGACTTGCAACCACTTGGCTTGGCATAAATTATTGCAGTACCGAAGATAACATATACTGAAAATTTGGTTGAGATCAGTGGACAATGAAACATCGCGGGAGTTACCCTTTGAAGTGTAGAGGTTTGCAGTTGTTTTGAAAAGTGAGTAGAAATTTTTAAACAGAATTTTCCGACTTTCGTAGTGGCCCCTCCTGCATGTGTAGTGGTTACTGCATGTGTAGTGGCACTGGTTACTCGACTATCGCAACAATAATTTGAAAATGAAAATTACTCTCCCTCACGAAGGAACCCTACCATTGTGTGTAAAATATAATTGTAAGTAACAAACTTTTGCCCTTAAGCAAATAAAGTGAGCCTGCGTGTGCATTTTTCGGTTTTTTGTTACACTTGGATTCGACAGACATCACCAGGGATGGTGCCGCTGGTAATTTTTTCACTACTTTCAGGGCGAAGTTAAAAACATTATTCATTTTTTAAATGAGGTACAAGCATACCTGTTTCCGTCAATGTAAGAAAAGATCTTCCTATTTTCACCACAGCCAAAAGGTTCTTTTCGAGCGGTAGACAGACCCTTCAAGGCCTTGTTATAGGATCGAGCGCGCGGATTGTCCTGATGCATCTTTTGCAGCGCCGATTGTCCTGATGCATCTTTTGCATCTTTGAAGTTCGCCACACAACCAAACAAGCGGCGATCGCTAACTATACTAGAACAGCGACTGCAAAAATATGTATGAAAGGACATAGCCGATGCAAGGTATCGTTTCTCCGTAAAGGAATGATTATCTTTTGTACACGAAAGGACTCTGCTTTCATAAGCTACTGGTCGCAAACGGCATAACTTCATCTTTGTCAAATCGTGCAGGACAATATCCAACGGCAGCTGTTGTTACCGGGTTGTACCGTACGTCTTCACTGCCAACGACACTACCGAGAAAGCAATCTCTTGGTATCCACGGCAGCATTGTTACGGTTTAGTGTGATACCATCAGATCACGTGATACCGGCGTGATGCCGCCTGGTACCGCCAAGAAATGTTTCGTATTTAAAGGGACTGACAACCGATTTTTAAGGACCCTTCTTTTTATGGCGCAATAGAAAGCTCGCTCTCTGTACTGTTTTCACCTGCAGCGGTTACTTCCAAAAGCGCGTGGATATGTCGCACGCGGAATTTTTCGATCTGAGAAGCCTCTAAAAAAGGCACAGTGCGCACTCTAGCAACGTTGAAAAGTGATCGCCATGCCGATAATCCGCCTCGCTTCCGGATATCGTTCCGCTTTCGCAGGAGTGAGCGTAACTGTGATTAACCACCCACACTTTGACCTGTTCAACTACTTTTCGAAATAAAGAGACGGTGCGACGAGCTGGCATTGTTTGCCAGGCCGATCTTGTATTTGTAAGGCGTTCTTTCGCATGTCCGCGCCTACTTTATGAATGGCCGGGCTCCGGCGCTGCCACTCTGGCCATAGCCGAGCCAAGCCAGGCCAGCTAGATCCGAAACCACGCTTTCGCGCATGACGGCAGAAGCGTGCAGGTAGCAACGCGCGCTACAAACGAAGGGTTATCTGCACATTGTAAGGGACAAAATGCTTATAATATCAAAAGTTTCACGCGGTCCGATACTAATAAACAGATAAAACATTGCGTAAATTTGTAGAAGGTCACGTGACCGCACTCTAATTCTAGTTCGTATGTTTGCCGCTTGAGTTACCAAACGTCAGTTTTCGCGACTTTGCATGAAGAAATAAAAACATAAACCCGTGTTTATCGATGAAAAGTGGCGTCGTTTGAGCCAATGCAACACACAATATTTCTGCCAATGGGGTCATCTCAATTCAAGTTTGGGGTGGCTGTCTCTCCCTTTAAAGGGCTCGAAGGAATCACGCGCGCTGGTGTAAATTTTTTCCGTCGAGACACAAGAAAGGACGCGCTCAGAGTCTCTGGGAAACCTCTTTGATATATCCTTAGCGAGTTAAAAAACTCGCTCGAAATATTGGTTCGCGAGGCAATAAGCTCCCACAGAGAGGTCATTCAATGATTGCGTGCAAAGCTGGTTGAGGACCCCTTTAAAGTAAGCATTGGAGTATAAGCCTGTCCTATCAGCAAGACTATTTGTTTGCCCGGCTCAGCTGTCTCAGCTAACAAGACTTCCGCCGAAACGCAAGTGGTAGCGGCATTTCCGCGTGTTCTTGTTCGCAGGTGACCAGGCAGGTGGCGCTGCTGGAAGGAGCGCTGGTACGCGAGCGCATGGAAAAGTGCCGCCTCGAAGGGGAGCTGGGTCGCCGTCATCAGCAGCTCGAGCCAGCTGGCCAGCTCGTGTCGCTCTGTGCGGAGATACGTGACGCCAGTATCGTGCTGCGATCCAAGCTGGACGCCTTTGAGCGCTTGCAGCTGCACGTGGCGGTGAGATTTGTTGTCTTACACAAATCCCGGGTAAGAACGGATTCCCGATTTGCACGAAACCTACTGTAGGTCTCGGTCTTCGGGCCTAATTTTGGACAGTGGCTACAAGGTTTGTTCAGTGAAAAAGAATTCTTTGTCGTAAAGAGAGTATACATAGTTTGGCTGCCGGAAATACCTTACAGCCAATTTCATTACTTCTGTACTTGCACTGCACGTATAGCGACAAGATGATGCATTTAAAATCACAAATATGGCAAACTGACGGAAATGCCTGCAATTTAACGATTTATACCTGTAGACAAATTTTACTGAAGAGAACAGATCTGCGACGTGATTGAGTTTAGCATTTTCTTCGGATGTAATTTTTGTGGCCTTGTCAAGTACCATTATATTCTAAAATTGCACTGAAATACAAACGGTTTAACAAAAATGTCGAAATTTGAAAATAACAAACACACCATTTTTAAATTCTCCTCTTTGAAAATCGCTCTCGTTGACGCCACTGACTTCGTCTAAGACTGCCTTAAAAAAGAAAAAAAAGAAATTAGGGAAGGTTCCATTAGTGGCGCAAGGCTAGCGAATCTGATGGCCGGCCCGGGTTTGTCTCCGGCACACCCGCATTTCGTCGTGGTCCGAAGCTTCGGGAACCGCCTCGCGAAGCACTGCGAAGCCCAGCAAGCGCTTATGACATTTTTGCACGGAGCTCAGTGTTGTAAGGGTCTCGTGTCGCCTTCCGGCCGGCAGTCCCCAGGGCAGGAGAGAAGAGTGCGCGTATGAAGAGCGTTGAGAGTGAAATATTTAAAACGTTTACGTACAACTTGTTGGTAGCTCACCGCCGAATCTGCCTGCTGGGTTTTCTCCAGGTTATTAAGTAGCCCGATTTCCCTAGAAAGTATTCTAGAGAAGAATCTGTTGAGGTTGCTCTCCAATCCGACGTCGAACGTCCAAGAGGGAACGAAGGTTCCCTCTTGGACGTATGACGACAAAAAGGACAGAAAGCTGATTGATTGATTTGTGGGGTTTAACGTCCGAAAGCCAGCTCTGATTATGAGAGACGCCGTAGTGGAGGTCTCCGGAAATTTCGACCACCTGGGGTTCTTTAACGTGCACTGACATCGCACAGCACACGGGCCTCGAGCACTTCGCCTCCATCAAAACGCAGCCGCCGCGGCCGGGATTCGATCCCGCGACCCTCGGATCTGCACCCGAGTACCATAGCCACTAGACCACCGTGGCGGGGCAGGACAGAAAGCTGAACGAGTTGGTAAGCATTCATAATGCAAAGAACAGGCGTGCGAAAAATTGGCCGCGTATCTGCGTGCTTCGCTACGAATGTAGTCGAAAGACGACAGTCTTCTGCCGGCCGTACTACGCTGCGTGACATATGGACGCCATCTCACAGCGCCGTCGGGAAACATGAGCTTGAGTAGAATCCCTGGGCAACTGCCAGGTGGCAGCACCAAATCGTCGGCAGAGGCCTTTTTCCTGCATAGCGTCGCATTTTTAGCTCAGCCTAAGAAACACTAGGGCCTTTATAATTACGTATCTATGTATTTTTAGTAAGGGAACACACCACCTAATACTTACGTATTGATGTTGCGCCTCAGCTATGCGTAATATTTGCTTTTTGATCGACAATGTTCACAAGTATAAACGCAGCTACCAGTTCAAGATGGCTGGGAATTTGGAAATTGCTTAAACTTTGCCCGGGTGGCTGAATCGTATAACAGACGGACAAACAGACAGACCAAAACTTCTGCGTTCAAGTATCCCAAGAAAGACTATCGTCTTTAAAAACGCCGACACAAGGGGAGAGAATTGGACAAAACGAACGCCGACTATCAACTCATGCAGAGCACAGAGGCGAAAACGAAAGAAGACACAGCTTATTCGCGCATGCTCGGGAATGGTAGACCCACCTGTCAAACGGGTACACTTGCCAGTCTACGCGAGAGACAACTGTTGACGGATTCTATCTCTTCTCTGTTTAATCTAGTCTACGGTGACTCACGCACGCGCTTCCACTGATACTGGTACGCCAGTCCTCGACCATTAAACGCGTTTATTCATTCTTATGTACTGTACAGGATCTCCCATTCGTCTAACTTGGGCGTGCAGTTACATTCCCGCCAGTGCAAGGATAAACTGGACGGCGTGCCACCTGGTAGGGACCTTCTATGTTCAATTAATCTCTGATTAATACAACGCGTTGTTCGCCCTACGTAGAGACGTCCGCAGCTAAAAGGAGTCTTGTAGACCACACCCATGCGACAGTCGGTAAAATTATTGTCGACATGGTGCTTTACCTGACAGATATCTGCTCGCTTTTTCCCGTGCAGCAGCTCATTTTTTCTATGCACGGCAGAAATCCCACCCAAATTATTGGGAGCCGTAAACACAACGTTAACCCCATATCTACTTCCCACGTTAATAAGCCTGTGCGAAACTGCGTGGATATACGGAATAATCACGACTGTTTATTGTTAATGTTACTCTCTGCTATGACAAGCGTTCCGGTCAAAATCGACTTCTTTAGACGTTCAGCTACTGTGGCTACAGCTAAGCTATAAGGTAACCTGCTTCTAAAAGGCGCTCGACATGCGCATTACGGCTTGTTCAATCGGTGCACACATGATTTCGTTAGGAATGACTTTACACTCTTAGCACGGTAACCTTTAGTTTATTTTATAGGTGCACAAAAATGTGAAAATATGCTTCCTTTACTAAAGGTTAAAGCACTTTATTCTTTGGTAAAGAACATATTTTCACATTTTTGTGCACCTATAAAGTTAACTAAAGGGTACCGTGCTAAGAGTGCAGACACGACATGAATATTCCGTTCTTTACTACTTTTGAGTGCTTGCAGTGAAAGTTTAACAAGGGCTTAGATGCTCTAGGGGAATACTGGCAACCCACGTGATCCCGCTCAAATGTCAAAGAGATATCTAGAAATTGTATTACGTTTACCTGAGGCAGTGCTTTCGTAAATCTTATACAATCTCCATTAACTTTAAATTTGTCGCTTACATAAGTGACGATGGATTCAAAATTCAGCCTTACTATAAAAAATCAAGTAATCATCAGCGTAACGAAATACCCTGATGATGTCGTCAACTAAAGCCTCCTTAAGCGGCTGTCAAAGTTACTCAAGTAAAGATCACTAAGAATACGGGCAACTTTCAACCTATATAATTTCCCGATTTCTGCAGAAAGACGCCTTCTCTATAACCAACCCAAGTTGACTTTGAGTACATGGAAAGAATTTCTAGAAATGCACCCGTGGAAACTCCGCAACTATCTATTAACACTGACTCTTGTTCTTGTTCCTCAATATATTTTTACGCATATTAACAAACCTTCATGTGGCAACGAGTAATACAGGTCTTCTACATCCACATTAAACCCTGTACAGTCACCAGGATTATTCTCTGTTAAAAACTGAGCTAGAGCCTAAGAATTACGTACGCGAAAGGGGTCAGGAAAATTTTGTTAAGCACTTCTGCAGGTAGCTAGTTACACGAACTACGACGACACCCTCCCTGCAGAGGTAATGGGTCTTCAAACGCTTTTCAGGTGCGCGTCGTCGGGCCCGCATTCCAGTAGCCGTTGTGTAGTGGGTAGCGGCGCTCGACACGAGCTTTCGCTGGCTCGCAACATCGTAAAGACGTTCGCGTTGAACCAGACACTGGCAGACACTCCACGCGTGGCCTCGGCTTTATGCCGTCCCTCCGCTTTCTTATAATGCACTATGCATGCTTATGCTATTGTAGGAGCTGCTTGGACGCCACAAGAATACGCATGCTCTCGTGACGCGAAGCTATGCCAGAAGCTTTGCGAGACGGCGTGCACTGGATGACGATGATTGTGTTTCGGTTAAGGAAGAGACGCTAATTCCTGCAGCCCATGTCGTGAGCACGGCTAAGCGTCCGTGTGGATAGGGGGAAAAGGACTGAAAGAGAGGAGGGAGAGAAAAGCCGTAGTGGAGGGCTCCGGAAATTTTGACCACCTGGGGTTCTTTAACGTACACTGACATTGCACAGTGCACGGGCGTTTGGCATTTTCGCCTCAATCGAAAATGCGACCGGCGTGGCCAGAATCAAACCCGCGATTTTTTGGGTGGCAGTCGAGAACCACAACAACACCACCGTGGCGGACTGTGCACCGGGCAAATCGACGCTATGCACAAACGGTGAGGGCACTAGCGCAAGAGAAGAAAGAAGTGCGCGACGAACGCCGCACATTGGGCATTGCATAAAAGTGCACGCGCACCCTTGGGGGCCAGAGCTTATGATGATGATAGTTTTGCGGCAAGGTGCACTTTTCCCGGTCAGCTCGAACAGCTTCGCCGTTAGAAAACGTTGGATTACCTGGGCTTCTGCGACAATACGTCAACTGGGACCACCTAGCGGGCGGGCCGCACTTATAGCGCTTATAGTGCTGGGAGTCACTCGCAGACAATTGTGCATGACAGCGACACAAACAGGCCACTGAAGGAGAAGAAATGCACCCTGGTTGCTTGGTTAGGCTCATCTTGAAGATCCGTGGCGTCGAAAATCTTTCGACGGAAAGAAGTGGCCAACGGCTTTATCTTATGAAAGTTCCGCAAAACTTCATCGATACGCGCAGCGGAAAGAGCTCAAATTTCCATGTAAACGTTCCTTCTCGGCACCGCGCTCCAAAATAATAAAAGTGATGTCCTGCAGCAAACGGTCTGAGCATTTATTTATTTATTTATTTATTTATTTATTTATTTATTTATTTATTTATTTATTTATTTATTGGTACTGCAATCCCCTGGAGGGATTTTAGCAGGTGGGTACAAAAAAAACGTAAATATCGGCATATAACACCAGGCAAACAGATGGAACAGCCTATCACATTTCACATAGTAGGCAGCCATATAACACAAAGGAAACAAATAACTATCACTTGCGTTTTACAATGTAAACAAACGTAACAAAATATTACCGATGGCACATCACTCTCATTTTAAGAAAAGAAAACAAACCTATCACACAAGTAAAATTATTTTCTCTGTTTTTCCAGACTAGCGGCAAAGGATGTTAAAGATTGTGTTGTGACTTGATGATTATTTAAACTATTCCAATCCTGCACAGTTCTGGGGAAAAAAGAATATTTAAAGCAGTTATTGCGGGTACGGAAGGGAGTTATTGTACGATCATGGCGTTGTCTAGTGGCGTAACCTGAAGAAAATGAAATAATTTTTCCAATATCTATCTTGTAATGCCCATTAATTATTTGATATAAATATTTTAATCGGGTTATGCGGTCTCTTTCTGAAAGTGGAGGTAAGTTAGCTCTGACTAACAGTTCATTCACCGAGGTTCGTCCGTAACTGTTATATATGAAGCGAACGGCTCTTCTTTGTATTTTTTCGACTTTATGAATATTGATTTGAGTAAGTGGATCCCAGATCACCGCAGCATAATCAAGTATGGGGAGGACTATCGATTTGTAAGCAAGAACCCGGACAGATGGAGGGGAGAGTTTCAAAGTCCTTCGTAAAAAGAACAGTTTCTGATTAGCCTTGGAAGTTACTTTGTCAATGTGTTTTGTCCAGTTAAGATCGTTTGTTATCCATAACCCAAGATACTTGTAGGATTGAACCTCTGAAAGAATGGCATTGTTTGCAAACGTATTGAAAATTTAATTTGTTTTTCTTATGAGAAATGGACATGTACACTGTTTTTTTCAAAATTGATTGACATTTGCCAAGCCTCGCACCAGGAAACAACCTTGTTAAACGATTGTCACGTGCCACTATGAGCAGCATACTGCTGCTCATAGTGGCACGTGACAATCGTGGCCTTCTACATGGTCCGAGTGCGCATGCGCCGAAAACGTTTCGTACAGCGTACTCTGCAGCACCGAAAAGCTTATGGTGCAGCTGGTAACAGCAGGTCGCAGCTACTTCCATAATGCAGGGACGGCGTCCGCGGACCGGGGTTGCCCCCAAAAATTATGATCCTGTTGACACCTTCAGAACCGCAGAGTTAATGCCTTAGGAGTGCAAAAAATGCCCTGGCGTCATTTGAACCCCCAAGGCGTAAGGTCAGATTTTCGTTTATATATTCTGAGGGTGACAACCAGATGGAAAGTTTGGTGGGCACGCCCCGTTCCTGAGCGCGATTCCTGCTTCTTTTTCAGATTCCGTCTAACGTTTCAGAAACAGCTTTTTGATGACGTCTTTGGTAAGTCTTTAAACGGATTCCGAAATCCCGTGAAATGGGATTGTTGGAGTCTCCTCTAAACTGTCGAAGAGACCAGCTTTTTGAAGACGTTTCGAGGACGTTAAGGAAACGTCTCTTTCCTGTCCAACAAGCCGGACATTAGACGACATATACGATGCATCCTAGACTAAAGCTTCTTACGCGTGCCGTTTCTGCGACGTCGTTAACGTCTCGGATATCCCTTTCGAAGACGTCATAAATCCTTTGTGTGCTAGCTGGGTCGGCGTATGCAGGATGGTAGCTAGTATTCACACATTATCTTCTACTCTTGCATTGACCGGTTATTGCTGCCTGTTGGCGATGCAGTTTTTTCGTTTTCCGGCTACATGCCACCCTAATCCGCCAAGTAGCCGGCACTGACCGATGTGTGCGCATGACGTCACTGCAGTCAATGAATCCCACGAGACTTACTGCTCTCAAGATGTCGCTCAACCAATATTCTGCCGTCCGCGCCAATTTTATCGGCTTCCAAAGTTATTTCCTGTACTCCTTTGTTGCTGCAGTATGCTTTGGAGGGATTGCCGCCGAATTCGGGTCTACCAGGAACGACGAGTCGAGCAATCGTTCGCGGTCAAGTGGAAAACGACTGCGTCCAGCGTAAGAACGACTTCCTCCGGGACCATTGCGACCAGTAAGTACCTACACATGCCTGCGCCAACTGACTATTTGCGGATTAGCGAGTGCGACTGCCGTGGAGGCAGGGAAACTTCTCTGGAATTTTCGGTTGGAAACGCATTTTCGATAACGTTCACCAGGCAATGTTCAGCAGTTAACGAAAGCTTGTTTCGTCGTCTTTCAAACGCGAAGCATTTTTTCGCGACCTTGAGCAACTTAGACCGTATCTATCTATCTATCTATCTATCTATCTATCTATCTATCTATCTATCTATCTATCTATCTATCTATCTATCTATCTATCTATCTATCTATCTATCTATCTATCTATATTGCCGCCTACGTCTTGGCGCTCTCCTGATTGATTTGATTGATTTCTAGGGTTTCACGTGCCAAAATCACGCCATGATTAAGAGAGACGCCGTAGTGGAGGGCTCCGGCGATTACGCCTGGGTTCTTTAACGTTCACTGACATCGCACAGCACACGGTCGCTCTCTTGGTCGTCTCGTTCATTTGGTATACATACCAAGATTGGGACGGTAGGGTATTGATCTATGAACGAGCACGCCGACTGACTACAAACGACGACTGGCAGGCGAGGTTCCAACTGGTCACTGCCAATCCTTATAAATCCGGCACCGCCCCACGAATCGATATTTTGGCAAAAGTGACAGCGGCGTAAGCACGTTTTACAGCGGGGCTGTATAATTCTCGGTAGTCGGAAAATTTCGTGGTGTAAACACAAAACGTTAACAATAGAAGGTAAACGGCATGTCATTGAAAGAAATAACAGGGTAGTGGGAAGGACACGGACGAAGATAGGAACACTCAGGACGGGCGCAGACTTCCAACTTCCAAAGCGGGTCTACATGAATACGCATCATTTGCACACGCATCACCAGAAACAATACATAAAAAGTTTTCGTGTGCAGATGACGTGTATTCAGATAGGCCCGCTTTGGCATTCTGAAATAGAGTTGGAAGTTTGTGCCCGTCCTGTGTTCCCTTCTTCGTACGTGTCTTTTCGCGTTACCCTGTCATTTGTGTAAAGAATGCAACTACTTGACCAAACACGAGTGTTGCTGCGGCACATATTTCTTTACAATCAGTAATACAGCTTAAGCTCAGTTTTCACAAATAATAATTCTGCGCAAACGAGGGCTTTTAGGTAAAAGCTCATGGGCTAGTTGCCCAGACCAATAAGATCTTGATAAGAAACCTTGTGTCGCTTCTGCGCCCAAAATGAGAGCCCGGAACCGCAAAGAAAAAAAACCACAAGACAAGTATCAAAACGGCATGATGGATGCTAAGACAACTGTGAACAACGGCCCTCCACGACGGCTTTTTTTCTACTTTATACTCTTTCATGCCCTCTCTCTCTCTCCCCCCTTTCCATAAGCTGAGACATGCTCCTTCAAGGGCTGCAGAGCACCTTTCCTTAACCGGACCATTACCAGAACGCCCTCCCACGCGTTCGCGGTAAAGAAGTGGCTGCAGCTGCTTTCAAAAGGGCCGTTGGACATCATTCGAAGTTCTCGTGTGAAGTGCAAACCGCATAATCAGCATGTGTAGCGTTGGATGCAGCTTCGCTGCACATTCATGTTCGCAGGGGGGGATGACCGCCAATTTTTTACAAGCATCTACTGCGTTTTCCAGGTTGCTGCACAGGTTTTTGCATTGATCTAGCATAGATGGAACAGCCGCCTGCACTGATGCCATGTGCTCTTCTTTTGTGTGTGTGTGTTGCTGTCGGCTCGCTGTGCCTATTACGAGGCTTCTGTAAGATTTTAGAGAAATGGGCGCCGAGTGGAAGAGCACGAAAGACGTCGTCGAACGAAGCACAGCACAGTTGAACGAAATATACTTGCGGAATACGAAAAACATAAAATCAAGCTTGAAATATGTTGGAAGTAGTCTCCATGAATCGAGCCGCATACTTGATTTTGTTCTGAACGAGAATGAAGATATTAAAAACGAGCATGATGCTCTCAAACACAGGATCCTCGCTCTCGAAAAAGATCTTGCTGGCTGTCAGCATTCGAATATCTGAGCAATACTCGCTCGATCAAAACATTGAAAGCAAGGGAATTGTAAGAGCAGGTGATGAGAACCTTAAACAGCTCCTGACGAAAGTTGTCCAACCTGTCGGAGAACCGATATCAGCCTGTGACGTCGATGTATGCCGCAGGGTGCAGACTAAAAAAATTGATGGCACCAATCCACGCTGTGAGTGTGGTTGGACATCGAAGCTGTGAACTACACCCGCAACGATTACACAATGCGAAGTCGCTTGAATTTCAAATCCACTTTAAAATTCTGCGACTTGGCTTGCGCCTCTACTTCGCGCATCTGCGCTCTAGTGGTGCGAGTATTAAGCAAACAGTGGAGCTGGTGGCATTCCCTTTTCCCACCCCTATAGGCAGGTTGCACATCTAACTCCCCGCGACGACGCCAGCGCCGTTGCGGCGGAGGGCGCGTTACTGTCGGGGGAGCGGAGAGCGATCGCGCCTGCTTGCCCTTGGCGACTGCGGCAGCTAAAAGGCTGTGTCATCGACCTGCAACGCAGCGAAAAAAATTTTTAAATCTTAGTATAGCGTGTACGAACGATTCTTTGTAGAAGTGGCAACTGTAGCTTTGTGGAATCGAACAGTTGATATTTACAGCAGCTTTCCGTAGACGAAATATCAAAGCTTCCCAGCTCGCCCGTAAGTACTTTCGCGTATTGACGGCAGTGTCCTTGCGGTCCCTCAGAACACGTGGATGTACGCAAGACTGCGTACTGCAGTGCTACACATTATAGAGAGTCTTAGTTTGTCCGTAAACTTCTTGACGTTTACGGATACCGGTTTAACGGGAAATTGTACGTGACCAGCAGCGCTGGTGGCGACACCTGATGATATGGAACCTAACCAGGCACACCAAAAGCTAATATTATTGTCGCTTGCCCGTTTCGCTTGACTCATAGGGTAAAGCATTGGACATGAGAGAATAATTGACTCCGAGTACTTTCATTACCTCTTTCGAAGAAAACGCTTACGCTACTCAAAAGAAAATCGAATGCATTGTAGTTAAGCAAACCGCGAATAGATGGCGCTAGCAGTTCTACTTCCTTCTACTTCCAAAAATGCACATGCTGTGAGGAGGATAGGGAAACAACGGAGCATGTTCTGATTGAATGCAGAAATATCCACCCAGGTGTACGTTTGGGCACCACCCTACAGGAAGCCTTGGGTTTTAGGGCGAACAACGGGAAGCTGAACATTCCCGCTGTTGAAATAAGTAAGAGACGGTTAGAATACTGGTGGCAGAAATCTAGAGAGAACGGGCAAAAATAATTCTAGGGGAAAATATGGACTTTCAACCATAAGGGGCAGGGAACTGGGCTATGAATTTCCGGGCTGCCTTAGAACGCGTATTTATAAAGCGCGTTTTGCTATAGTATGATCGATTTGATTGAAGTAAATTTAACAGGCATGAGGAAAATTTAAAGAGAGAGAAAAAAAAAGTTCTTAAATCTTCTTACGAGCCTGGTGGCGCACATGTCACCGCCCTGTTACAAAGGGGACGCCCATAGCATCCATCCATCCATCCACCGTAAACACGCATGGTAAACCGGTATCCGCAAACGTTAAGAAGTTTACGGACAAACTAAAACTCTCTGTTGTGTTTACGGGATCACGTTTTCCGCGCTTTGTACGTCATTGCTGTCCTTAGCACGTACAGACCAGGCTGTTGAGATACGTATAGTTGGTTCGAATACAAACGCGTTGAATACAAACACGGGCGCCCTGAGAGTTTGGGAAACAGTGTTTTGTCCGTTTCTTTCACGCACAGAATGCTGAGGCGAGCCGTGAGCATTTTTTTTTTCGGAGGAGCTATCCAAGCACCTCTTTTTTCGGCACGTAGCATTGTGGACGGACACCTCCACGAGTTCGTACTTCCTTTCTCAGCGAGTGCCGCCACGGTGGTCTAGTGGTTATGGCTCTCGGCTGCTGATCCGAGGGTCGCGGGATCGAATACTGGCCGCGGCGGCTGCGTTTCGACGGAGGCGAAATGTTCAGGCCGCGTACTGCGCGATTCAGTACACGTTAAAGAACCCAGGTGGTCGAAATCTCCGGAGCCCTCCGCTACGGCGTCTCTCATAATGATAGCGTGGTTTTGGGACGGGAAACCCCAGAAATCGATCCTTTCTTAGTGACATCTATGGAGCCATACGCAGTGGGCTGACATTTCTGTACGCAGGGCGCGAGCGAGACAGCCGGCTTACATGAGCCGCCGCACGACCGGCCTAAACCGGTTCGTGTTTTCCCCAAAGCGCTTGCTAGCCCAGAAAACGAAGATGGGTGCCGCTGCGATCGCGCCCATGTGACGTCACGGCAAGGACTCGCGCCGTTCGCGTGCTTCGCCGTCTACGACCCTCTTCCTACGTCGGCCGCCTGGGCGGCTGCGTCCCCGTCAGGCGCAGAGCCGTTACCCACCGATTGTAGGAAAGAAAAAAAATTAATGAGATTTTTGAGTATATACTCGTGCTTGTCTTTGGCTGACATAGGCTGCAATGTTAAAATTCAATCACCATGGCGCGTGCTCGCGTTCCCCGGGGCCTAGCCCTGCGTGTAGGAGTCATATTGCATCATCGTTAATGGTGACGTGTATGAAAAGTATGTCGTGTTGGTGGTTTCACATTTATTCACCCATGTCTATCATACGTGCATGCCCTGCCTAGCCAATTGTGGTGTATAGCAAGCCAATAATCCAACCTGGAGAGTAATGATACGTAGGCGGCTAGGTGGATGCGGTCAAAGTTGCTGAAGTTCGCCAAGAAATGTTTTGCATTGAATATTTACGCTTCTGTATTTGGGCTCAAATTGTTCGCGCTTCTCTGTCTAACAGCTGCTCTTCTGAGGTGAGATGTTAACCTCCTTACGGTTCCGATCTCATTCATGCTCTCTCAAAAAAAGCAACGGGTTGAATACTGGCTGTTGTGTTACACGCGGACGGTGCTATGCAGGCTCGCCGAGGAGAACCAGCGCATGCGTGTCCACTTCGAGGGCGATTTGGCGCAGTTGCGTTCATTCTACGAGGAGAAACTTCACAGCAGCCGTCGGCTTCAACTGGCCAATGACGCCTCGCTGCACGCTTCACGGGTCGACGCACTCCTGCTTGAGCTGGCGCACAGCGAACAACAGCTGGAAAGGTAACGACAGACGCATAATATGTTTCATGTCTTAAATAAGAGCTAAAATATGCAGCAGCTTCTTTAGGTATTACCTTTCCGGTCAGTGGCAACGTGATGCGCCTTTAGGCAATTCTTAAGAATGCCAGCGTAGCATCCCTCCTTGTATTGGCGTTCGCCTATGCACAACATACTTGGCAGTAGTCGTTGCATGGCGGGAAAGACGGATCTTTTGGCCTGTAATAACGCCTAGAAGAATAGATTGTTAGGGTAGTTGGTCTTGCATAATAAGTGAAAAGTTTATCGCAAAACAAGCGAAAAGGCAGACAGAAAGGAGAAACGAAGCCGGTCCTTTTAACGCATTGCCCGAAACGCTTATAAGAAAAGTGAAGCTTGGGGCACGAAGGCCGGGAGCAGAAAGCCAAAGACCTAAGTCGAGACCGGAAGTTGTGTCATATTTACACAAAATGTCGCACAACATTAAACAGATTGCAAGTCAGCATGGTATACCTCTTTTTTTTCTGCTCCCAATAAGCTCTCGAGGCTATGTGCTTGTGTTTGCTGCGAAAACAGGTAGGTTGCCGCACCACACACGATGAAACCTTCTTTAAATGCTCCAGAGGGGTCGTTAATTCCATTCCCATTTCCCGTGGAGAAACGTACATCGGCGAAACTGAGCATTGTGTGAACGGCCGTCTAAGAGAACGTGTCCTAAAGGTTACTAAGAAAGATGATAAGTGTGCACACATGCTCGTTTTTCAGAGAGTCATTCTGGGCAGGAGCGGCAACGCCTCTCCTAGAGTTGCCCTCGAAGCCTTCTATATCAGAAGGAACCAAGATTGATGCATAAGCCAGTCTGCGCGATCCTGAGTTCTATTCTGTGTGCAAATACCCCTGATGCCCGCGTAGTCCATATATCCTCTTTTGATGCGCATGCGCCATCAAAAGATATATATGCGTTGTTCCGTTTCCCTGCAACTAAACAGTTCTTAGTAGCGCTTGTCTTGGTTTCTCCATTGTGTGTCTTGTTGGTTTTGCTCTAAACTTTCCGTTTAGTTGTACTAACTCGCCCACGACCAACAAGAAGGCACGGGTTTTTTTTTTTTTTGCATCTTCAGATTTTTTCCGAATTTCCGCGAAGTCCATGTGAATGACCTCAAACGGTACACTAGAGTGTCTTGGTAGTACCATCTGCTGAATTGGCTGTTTGTTTGCCTGGCATTCATGATACGCTTGCGCGTATGTTTTCGTATCTGCTTTCATGTCAGGCCATGTAAACCGCTTGGTCAGCTTCGTGTACGTCCGCCAGAAACCATCGTGGCCCCCTGAATGACAGCTGTTGTGGTAGAGGTCCAGTATTTTCGGAACCAGTGTGGGAGGCACTGCGATTCTTCCTGTTGGTGTCAGGTTTAAAGCTTCTGTTCCTTCCCAAAGTTTGGCAGTACTTACTGTTTCCCATTCTACATCCGCAAGTACGAGCCCCAATCTGGACAGCGCGTCGGCGTCTTTTATTGACGCTCTTGGTCGATGATTCACTTCAAAGTTAAACTGTTGCAGCTCGCTGACCCACCGTGCGACCTTGCCTTTTGGTTCTGCCATTTTCAGAAGGTGGGTAAGTGCCTCGTGGTCGGTGCATGGCTTGAATTTGTTACCTTCTAGGTGAGAACAGAAGTACCGAACAGCTTTCAAGACAGCCAGTGCTTCTTTTTCTGCAGTCGTGTAATTCACTTCCGCTCTATTAAAAGTGTAGCTGTGGTAACCAATTACGTGAAGCTGGCGATCATGTGGTTGGCTATCATCTCGTTGGTAGAGTATCGCTCCGGTTCCGTAATGTGATGCGTCCGTATTTAGTTCACAGGGTAGAGTGAAGTCTGGTAGTCTAAGAACTGGATCAGACGATATAACTCTGTAAGCCGTTTCACAGTCATCGGTCCAACAGAATGGTACGTATCTTTGTGTTAATCTCGTCAGACACCTAGTTTTAAGAGGATAGTCCTGAATGAATGCTCTAAAATGACCGGGCAACCCCAGGAACACAAGCAGTGAGTGAATATCAAAAGGTTTCGCGAGTTTTGCGATGCGGGCCACTGACTCTTCCTTCGTGACCTTCGTGTTTTTTGCAGTACCGTCAGTACTCTACCCAAAAATACCACCTTGCTATTGAGGAATTCGCTCTTCGTAAAGTTGACCTTTAGGTTGGCTGCTGAAAAAGCTGAGAGGATATGGCCAAGTGCTGTTGATGCAGAAGTTCGCTTTTGGAATAAACAATAATGTCGTCCACGTAAACGCTACAAAAGCTGCCAATGAACGGGTTTAGAACATCATTCATCATATTCTGAAACCAGCTGGGAGAGTTTTTCCATCCGAAAGGGAGCCGGTTGTACTCGTACAAGTCAAATTGAGTTATAAAAGCAGCGTACTGCTTGGTATCCTCTTCAAGGGGTACTTGCCACAAGCTTTTACAGAGGTCGATCCTGGAAAACCAGGAACACCCACCAGTCTCGTCTATAAATTTCATCTCTTCAAGGCAGAGGAAAAGGAATTAGATGTGTCTGGCTGTTAATCGCTCCGTAGTCTGTACATAGTCGGAGGCTTCCGTCTTCCTTTGGCGCTATGGCTATCGGCGATGCATATGGCGATACGGATGGACGAATAATGCCGGCATCCAGCATCTTCCGAAGCTCTCCTTTCAGCCACGCTTTCTTTTCTCTGGTGAGGTTGTAGGGCTTCTTCCGCACTACCGTTGTGTCGTGTAGTTTAAACGGAACTTCATACCTTGTTGTTCCTGGGGGATAACCACCAGTACAGTACAATTCAGTATAAATGGTGGGGATGTCGTCTGCTTTTGTCACAATACAAACTTCTTTTCCCTGTTCCACAGGTAATGCATCTTGGCTCACAGTGACAGTGCCATCCCAATGTATATTGATTTTTAGCAATTTCATGTCAGGGCGAGAGAGTAAAGAGTCATACTCGATGCCTTCAATCACCTATGCTTGTATTTCTGCAGACTGTGACTGGTACTTGGGTTTCAGACGCATCCATTCGCAGTGTTTATTTTCACGGTAATCATAGACCCGTACTACCACAGTTCTGCCTGCGAATACGTCCTCAGCTTTTGCTTTGCTTCTCTTTATAATTGAAACCGAAGCTCCGCTCTCTACAAAAGCTTGCATAGTCTGACCGTTCACATCGAGTTTTATATACAACAAACATGACGACACAAGTTGTACGGTCTCTTTCTTTGCTTTGACGTGTGCACGGTTATCTTTTGCTCCATCCTTGTATGCATGTTTCAAATGCTTGTGCTTCTGGGCAACAGTCACGCTCTCACCTCCACTTGAGCTGACACATCCCAACTACGATGAACACTTATTGTTGTTATGTGGGGTTTAACGTCCCAAAACCAGATGAACACTTATCGTCGAAGTGATTGGTACTAGGCGTCTGTGAAACGTCCCGCCTGGTTGTAAATCCTCGCTCAGCCCAGGGGTGTGGTAACAGCTTAAGTAGCTCGAGGAGCGCGTCGAGCGTTTTCGGAGCGTTGATTAAAACATGTCGTTGCAAGTCTATAGGTAAGCCATGAATCGTTAGTGAAAGAAGTGATGACTGCGACAATGCAGGTTTAGCAATGCGAAGAAGCCGCTGCTTCTCAAGAAAATACTCGAATGGCCCTCCGGACTTGAAGCGATAGAATATTGCCTCGTGCCAGCGCTCGACCTGATTCTTGTTGAAAGTGTTAAGAAAACTTTCCTTCCATTTGGACCACGGTTCAGGCTTTTGTGCCGAAAATCGCCACTCGTACCACTTTCTTGCGACCCCGCTTAGGGACTGCCTCATATCAAGCACCAAATCTTCGTCAGACAAGCACCTGTTGTGCTTTGCAGCTTCATCATAATAAGCTATCCACCTTTGTGGGTTGTCAGACGTGTCGTCAAATGTGTCTGGGCGTATTTTTCTTGATCGTGATGGGTTGTTTGCCTGTTGCGTTAACACAGTAGCTAGGAGTCTCAATAATGGTACTTTGCTGCGAAAGTTGCTGCCGTTGAACTGTAATGGCTCGGAGAACTGCGAGCTACTCATCAGATGAACACTGGCGGGCCGCGGAAGTACTTTCTAGGGGTGTCAACACCGGCTTGTTGAACATGCGCAGCGGAATGCTAGCTTTTACGTAATGTCGTTCCAAAAGTTCCTCTGAGGACACGGAGGCTTCATACATGATGAGGTTCAGAAGCTCACCTGTAGTGACGTGGTCAGGAAGTTCAACGGCGGCTTCATCCTCCACTTGATATTGCTTGAGTACCACAGAGTCGCTGCGGTTTTCCACAAGGAAAGTCACCCACATACTGCTTCATCCTGTCGACTGCGCCAAATTATGTAACAGTACTGCACATAGTAACCAGACATAGTACTCGTCGTGTCGCTATTTCTAACTTCCTCTTTATTCTCTTCTCCAGTCCTTGGAATTTCGTCCGTCTTCTTCCTCTTCCTCAACCGGGGTTTGCTTCAAATATTATTGTGTTTTACAGGCACAGAGCACCGCGATATTATTGTATTTTACTGTGTAGTAAAATACAATATTAGTAAGAGTGCTCGTGCGATTTCATCTCGGGATGAAACGCCTGAGCGAGAAGGGCGAAGTGATTGATCTAAAGATGCGGTCGTTAACGCTTTGGAGAGGAAGGTCAGCGTCATCTGAAGCCACTGGCCACCACCGAAACCACGAACAATTCTTGTGGATTAAGTCGGCATCCTGCCTCAAGTGTCCGCCTCTGCAAGTGTCCTCGCTTCAGTCGATACAGAAGATGAACCGGATGCGAGATTGTCGCATCCGGTTCAGCAAACAAGCAGCTGAATTTACTATAGATACCGAGTGGGAGAAGTAGCCGTTGTCTAGTGGTAGCGTGCGTGCTTGGTACCTCAAAAGAGCCCGTATTCGACACAAACCTAAAATTCGGTAAGTTTCATGTGTGTCTATGTGCATGTTATGCGTACGATTCAATCGCAAGCTACCATATACGGAGTTCCTTTCCTGTCTTAAGAGCGGAGCTCTTTGAGCCGGCCGTCGTGTGTCAACCGCGAACACAGAAGTGTGGGCCGATCCTGGAGACCGTGCACCGGGGTAAGGTGCACAAAACTTGAGGCGCCGCTGAAAGTAGCGGGTTCGATCCCCGCAGTCGCGGCTTTTGATATGTCTATTTACCACCGTCCCGGCGTTTCGTTTGTCTATTTTAGTTGGTCGTTGGCTGACGTAGGTTTTATAAGATTCAAACACTTGTGGCGCATACCGTGGGCCGAGCATTGCTGGTATATGAGCCATAAGAGATAGCATTGTCGTTAATCATGACGTAGATGACGAGTATTTCACTTCAGCAAATGTAAAGATCAGTGATTCATGTTCGTCATGCATTTGTACTCTCCTATGCAAATATTCGGGTATGTCTGGTGAACGAGGCGACAAGGAAAGCACCGAGACGTAACAGATAGATACGCTCAAAGTGACACGTTCGCCAAGAAATGCTTCGCATTTAAAACTCTGTCGTGTCACTTTTAACAGCGAAGCTGTTTAAGCTAGCCGTAATTTGTCAGGTATCATGCAATACTGCGTCACATTGCGTTATGGTATTTTGGCGGGAACCTGCCACGTGACATTTCGTTACGTCATTTTCACGGAAACATGTCACGTGACAGATCATTAAGGTGAATTCACAGGATGGTCCAAATCGCGATCTGAGTCCGCGGACCGCGTATCACGTGGCTCTTCGTCAACCGTTCCCGCCGTGCTCCCTCGATCCGCCGGCGGTCTGCGCGGACCTCATACGGAGGAGACCGCAATCACAGTTTGGACCACAGGGGATCTTTGGTGAGGAATGCGAAAATCTTAGCGGCGAAACGCATTGGTGTGGCAACTGCATGTTCTTTTCCACATTCTAACTTCTGGGATTCAGAAGCAACGTCAATCTGCCTGAAGCCTGGAAAAGCAACACTGGAACGGTTTATGGCGAGCATAAACGCAAAAATAAAGAAAGGAAAACATAACGCTGTTGTGATGGCAGCGATTGAAAAATTGAAACATTGCACCGTGCGAGAGCATATCATCGGCTCTTTCCGCGTTGCATATTTCGAAGTACATACACTGTACGTCAGTGTAGCTAACCCCCCCCCCCCCCCCAAAAAAAATATAATTATTACATCTCTTGAAGAGATGAAGCGTTATTTTTGGGCGGCAGCGTTCGCAATAGTAGGGAGTTATAGTTAAGCGGCGCCGCGGGCCAGCGGGCCCAGCGATGGAGCGGAGGGGACAGCGGACAGCATGATGATTGTTTTGTTTTGTTGTTTTGTGGGGTTTTACGTCCCAAAACCAGTTTTGATTATGAGAGACGCCGTAGTGGAGGGCTCCGGAAATTTCGACCACCTGGGGTTCTTTAACGTGCACTGACATCGCACAGCACACGGGCCTCAACATTTCGCCTCCATCGAAATGCAGCCGCCGCGGCCGGGATTCGATCCCGCGACCCTCGGATCAGCAGCCGAGTACCTTAGCCACTAGACCACCGTGGCGGGGCAGGACAGCATGATGAAAAGAAGAGTAATAATTGAGCAACGCCCCGCTTGTTTCAGCGGAACTTACTGCCGCGCCACCTGTTGAACAATGTTGGAATTACTGTCGATCGAGCAGAGGTCTTACCTGTCGAATAACATTAAAGTTGCTGCGAAAAGGATATCGCCAAAGTCATTTTTCATTAGATCACAGGTGTTATGTGGGAACATATGTTGGTTTTCGCTACATGACATGACCACATGCCGCCGCCGCTTGTGTTGGGGCTGCCATCTTGCAAAACGCTCGCACGCTGGCCGGCTGCATGCGCTCCGCTGAAGAGACGAAATGAGCGGGGCGAGCGGCTGCTCCGTTAATGCGCTGGCTGGCCCAGCGTGCCACGCATGCGCGGTTGGCGTCCCCGCTCGTTCGCTGCACCCGCTGACCCGCTTAACTTTAATTCCTTTCTACTTTCTCCACAATTACAATACGACAAGTAACTTCCCCTATGTTTTCCTAGGCTTCACTGTCTGTTTGCTCATTAAGTTGTTTCTAACAAATAAAGAACGAGCCCTTGACCCCTTCCCTTTCGTTATGTCATAGCTTGGGCCTCGTTGCGGCAGACTTGGTGCCTTAGGTAGCATGCGAGGGCTTATTGGGCAGCAGCCATCTCGTCTAAGTTCACGTTCTACGTGACGCCTCCTGGCAAGAAAGTGTGTTCTACACACGCCGCCTTGGCCTCGAGTGGCGCTGCCTAACACTCCCAGGATAATACCTACATAAATACACAATAAAGTGGACGGGGGGACGACCGCCCTTGTAGCTCAGTTGGTAGAGCACCGGACGCGACATCTGAAGGTCGTGGGTTCGGGTCCCACCGAGGGCAGGTTTGTCTTTTCGTCCACTTTAATTCCTTTCTACTTTCTCCACAATTACAATACGACAAGTAACTTCCCCTATGTTTTCCTAGGCTTCACTGTCTGTTTGCTCATTAAGTTGTTTCTAACAAATAAAGAACGAGCCCTTGACCCCTTCCCTTTTGTTATGTCATAGCTTGGGCCTCGTTGCGGCAGACTTGGTGCCTTAGGTAGCATGCGAGGGCTTATTGGGCAGCAGCCATCTAGTCTAAGTTCACGTTCTACGTGACGCCTCCTGGCAAGAAAGTGTGTTCTACACACGCCGCCTTGGCCTCGAGTGGCGCTGCCTAACACTCCCAGGATAATACCTACATAAATACACAATAAAGTGGACGGGGGGACGACCGCCCTTGTAGCTCAGTTGGTAGAGCATCGGACGCGACATCCGAAGGTCGTGGGTTCGGGTCCCACCGAGGGCAGGTTTGTCTTTTCGTCCACTTTAATTCCTTTCTACTTTCTCCACAATTACAATACGACAAGTAACTTCCCCTATGTTTTCCTAGGCTTCACTGTCTGTTTGCTCATTAAGTTGTTTCTAACAAATAAAGAACGAGCCCTTGACCCCTTCCCTTTCGTTATGTCATAGCTTGGGCCTCGTTGCGGCAGACTTGGTGCCTTAGGTAGCATGCGAGGGCTTATTGGGCAGCAGCCATCTCGTCTAAGTTCACGTTCTACGTGACGCCTCCTGGCAAGAAAGTGTGTTCTACACACGCCGCCTTGGCCTCGAGTGGCGCTGCCTAACACTCCCAGGATAATACCTACATAAATACACAATAAAGTGGACGGGGGGACGACCGCCCTTGTAGCTCAGTTGGTAGAGCATCGGACGCGACATCCGAAGGTCGTGGGTTCGGGTCCCATCGAGGGCAGGTTTGTCTTTTCGTCCACTTTAATTCCTTTCTACTTTCTCCACAATTACAATACGACAAGTAACTTCCCCTATGTTTTCCTAGGCTTCACTGTCTGTTTGCTCATTAAGTTGTTTCTAACAAATAAAGAACGAGCCCTTGACCCCTTCCCTTTCGTTATCCCTAATAGAGAGTAATAGCTGAGCGGCTCAGCGGGCCCAGCGAACGAGCGGAGACGCCAACTGCGCATGCGCGGACCGCTGGGACATCCAGCGTGTTCACGGAGCGCGCCGCTCGCCCGCTCATTTGTCTCTTCAGCGGAGCGCACGGAGCGGGCCAGCGGCCAGCGTGCCAACGTCACATTGCATTTCCTGATTTTGGCGCGAAAATGTCACATGAGATTGCGTTACGTGATGCTGGGTGATTACGTGACATGTTCCCGCCAAAATATGGCATGACTATCAAGTGACCTGTTTAAATAAACTATCGGCCAGCTTCGGTGTGATCTGGCCTTACGCGGCCTAAGCTGCGAGCTGCGTACATTTTTGTAGCAGTGGTAGATAACACGGATCAGTGTATAGTAATGCAGGCTCATTATAGAGGTTCGGCGCTCACATCTGACCAACTAATAATTTCCTCTAACACCTGCATCTGATGCGAAGTGCACGTCGCAATGCCACAAGGTTCAGTGTAAGGCTAGCCTGCGAAGCGGTCGCCCTTTGGAGCCGCCGTACGGATGAGTATTGAAGGGAGCCAAGCACCGATACGTGCGTGCTCGCTCAATTTCTGACAACACGGCAAGTTCAGCTGACCAGTCGCTTCGGGATGTCGAAGGAAACAATTCTTGGTCGACAAGCTTCTGCAACGACTGCCGCGCAACTTCCCACGACGGATTCGCTACGAAACGACAGCGCGACTGCGCCCAAGAAAGAACCCCAGACGCTCCCCATGTTGCCGGCGAAGAAACCATATCCCTTATTGAGTACTCTGATCGCGACGAAAATGAACTCGGGAATCTTCAAACACGCTTGTGTACATGTTCCATAATTAGGGACGGCTGAAAGTGACAGGAGCATGCACTTGCACTGCTGTTTAATTGTGAACACTTTTTTTCGTTGGCCAGGTACTGCAAAGAAGCGAGAGCTCTGAACGATGAGCTCGAGAAGCGAGACAAGCACCTCAAGATAATGGACGACCAGGTGAGTTGGTACAGACAACAATTTTGTCTTAGCCACCGTTTTTTTTTTAAAGACGGAACTTGTCTTAGGTCGAAGTGCACCAAGAAATCAGTGACTTACGTGCTTCGGTAGGGAAAGTGGACGTCTGAAAAATTGAACACACATCTACAATTACAAATTTCGACCCGCTGGGACTCGAACCCGCATGCACACGGGACGCGAGGACAGGTGCTGAAATCTCTACTAATACACCGCTGAGACATCGGATTTATAGGGAAAAGACGGGCCTTATATCTTCACTACACCGCTTTACAATTTGCGTCTAATGGATGTCTGGTTAAAACGAAGGTGTTTAGCAAGCACAATTACTTTTAAATTAAAATAGCCACCCCGCAACCTCCACCATTGCACTGTTGGTTCGCAGCGGTGGTACCGCCATCTAGAAATGATGGAGTGAAGGTGATTGTCCAGCTAATGCGCGCCGGCAGTTAGCGCTTCGGTAGTCTCAGCACGCCGATTGCAGTGTGGCGTGGCTCAGCGACGTCCAGCCGGCGCGTTGCTTGGGCAAAGTACTATATGGCCGCTAGAAGATTTGTCTTGCGTGGCCAGTTGTGTTGCGACGCGCTCTGCAACGGGAACGCAAAGACGACCGCCGACAAGCAAATATAATGCGCCTTTCGCACAGCAAAGTGCGAGTTCACAAAACCATCTGCTGACAAAAAGTGCGGTTTCGCTTGCAAGGTTTTACCGTTTGCAGACGCTCCTAGTTTATGGCAGCTTGGCGCAGGGCTCTGGTGCGTGCAGTACAGTGTCTCCGGAGAAATGTGAGTTATTCGAGAATCTTCGCATGTCTACAACTGGCTAGGATCCCTGTTCGGTGACGGGGTGCTGCTGACGTCTACATTCGACGGGCTCACATGTCCAGAGTACCCAACGCATCTCCCGCCCCCTGATTCACCACAACCGCTTATGCATTGCACAGCTTAGCGAAGACAGGTTTCATTTTTCTGTTAAACAGATTCCTATGACGCAGGGATCAACCACTTTTTTTTGTTAACGTCTCTGAAATGATTTTCGTTCTCGTCATCCCGTGCCCTGAATATTACTGAGAAGTGTTATCAACAAAAATATGAAAGAAACGGGAAAAGCTTGGACATCGCATTCAAGCTTTACAAATAGTGTGATATGCAGGTTTGAAGATATAACTACATACAACAGGGAAGTTCGCGAGCGTGACGGCGGCATGCCAGCGCGCGTTGGTTGCGCTCCGAATGGCATGACGTCGTGCTGTACAGTCTAACTCCTTTTTCATCGCATACGTTGCAGGACGTGGCGCCACAGGCAAATTAAACTCTTCTAGTCAAAGCTCCTCACCGCGTCACAAGAACTCGCAGCAACCCCTCGTAGGAAACGTTAGCCCTGAAGAGTTGAAAAAAGCGACTCAGTGCTTCACTGTCGAGCAAAGTGGTTCCACCAGCCTGCGTCTCGTGCGTTACGATCTTTCCATAGATGTTGAGCCAAGCTTGCTGGTTGTGCAGAAAGAAAGAAGGCCCCCGGAACTTATTCATCAGTTTCAGGACTGGCTTTCGGCGTTGTCGAGAGTTGGTCAAGCGCCGTTGACGGAACACCGAATGATTACCAATATACAACCAGGTACGCTAGAATCAATGCCGTGCAGTCCCGCATAAACGTGAATCCACGAAAAGGCAAGTGAATAATGCTTGAGGACGACAACCTTGAACCGTCGAAAACATTGCCAGCGCTGTCGATACTTTTGGCCACGAAAAAGGATGGCAGCATACGTTTCTGCGTTCATTCTCGCAAGCTCATTCAGGTCGCCAAGGAAGATGTTTACTGCCTACTGTTGTATTCTGTTCCGGTTTTTATTTTGAGTTCTTATTCGCCAGGGGGCACCTCTGATCTTTGTTATATATATCTCGCCGTATGTAAATAAAGAGGGCTTTTGTACATAGGGACGGCTGCAGTCTGTCTCCCACCTTCTTTAATACCACATTGGCGACGAGGATGTTGCGAACATCGTGAACATCGTGAACGTACCCCAGCCCCGCTGCACCGCCAGCATCCGCCCACCATGAGCTTCACTGGGCTTGCTCCGCCACCGTTCTTTTTTCCGACGCCCGGCCGTCCGTCATTGCCATGGGAGCAGCAGAAGCAGATGTTCAACGTGTACTTACTGGCATCCGGAGCCGCCGAATTCAAGCCGGAGCGACGCAAGGCTATTCTTTTGCATTGTTTGGGGGCGGAGGGCCAGCGTATTTATCAGACATTACACGCAGGGACCAGCGCCGCAGCACCGGCAGCACCAAGTGCCGCAGCACCCGCCGATGACAAGTCTGTCGCGGCCCTTCCTGACGAATGGAACACCTACCCAAAATGGACGGTTACCTCGAATTAGTGCGACATGCACGTTATTCCTGGTCGTAGGATTTCAGGAACGGTTGCTGGCACATAGAAGTCGGCGAGGGAAAATAGGGAAAAACCGAATTTAAAGGGACGCTAAAGGCAAACAACCTTTTTTGAGGGAGTGATGGGCGAATGCTGGAGAACGTCTCAAATTTCAAAAGTATCTTCAACAGCGCTTTAGTCATTGAAAAATTTAGGTCAGCGTAGGGCACGGCTGGCGCCACAGTTATGCGAATCTTACAACTGTCTCCGGTGACGTAGGCGGGCCAAGGGGCCATAGCTGCAGGTATCATAGCTGTCGACGTAGCTGTGGTGTGCACCGGGGCGTCAGAGGCACTGGTTTCTCTGCGACTTCTGAGATCGCCGTCCGCTCACGACAATAGCGACACCCTCCTTCTCTCAAGCTTGCTCCTGCTAGCCACTGTTCCTGCTTCCGGCAGAGATGGCTAAACCACTGGCCGTTAACAAGAGGGCAAACGGCGAATGTGCGTAACCAGGCCACTCAGGCCGGGCGGCTTGAATAGTTCTAACGGCATGCTGACCACCTAAAGTACGATTTTTGTTCAAACTAGGCATTTCCATAGCACGAAGCAAGCACTACGATGTTTGTTGAATAGTGTTTCAACAGTTCACATTGAATTATTTGCCTTTAGCGTCTCTTTAAGGAGCTCCTCTTATGGTTATGCTGTGGACCGGGAATATCTCAGACCTCTCAGACCGTCTCAGACCTGAAGTGGAAAACCTGCTCGGTGCATTTGGACGATGCCATTATATTTTACGACACTTTGGAGGAGCACCTGAGGCTCATACGTTTTTTGAAGTCGCCAGACCTGACGCTTTCACGTCTAAGCCGGAAATATGCGACTTCGGCTTCCAATTAAGGGCTTCTCCTTCTTGGTAATGTCAGCGATGAAGATGCATGCTGACCACAAAAAGATAACTACCGAACAGATAAACTGTCAACGCGACACGTAGAGGGAGAGAAGAGCTTTGTCCGCATGCATCGCCTAACAAAAGCAAGCACGACGCGTACAAGTTAGCCTCGGTGAGTCAAGTTATGTGTAATAAAATTCTGAGCAAACTTGTCTGAGTGGAATTTAGAACAATTTGACCACGAAGGAGGTCCGTTTTGCGCACCTTTTTCTCAAGTCTGAATCTGAGTAAGCTGGGAAGAGAAGTTTTGGAAAGTTTGAGTCTAAGGCGCAGCCAGCTGAATTCCTCTGACTCTGAGTCCGACTGGGCTCAGCCCGGTAGCCCTTCATGAGTTTGAGTCAGCGTGAGCCTGGATACGTGAAAATTTAGGAGTCTTGAATCTGGCTGAGGGCAGAACATTGGTGATTAGGAGGTAAAGGCTTCCAGAGAGAGTGGTATGTTTGTGTTTATGAGCCAGACCGATAATCACACATAAGCAGATCAGCGAAGCTTACACTAGTACCGCAAGGCACGGGAAGTAGCGGAGCTGACGGCACTTGGCTAGTCCGGGACTTCGGGCAACGCCTCGCAAAGCGCTGCGAGGGCCAGCGAGGCCCAGCGAACGCTTTTCAATGTTTCGCACCGAGCTCGGTGTAGAGACATACGCTTCGAACCAGAAACGGTGGTAAACGCGGCATGCATGGCCTAGGCTTTACGTCGTCCTACACTTTTTCTATGCTAAACTATGCATGTCTATGCTATTCTAGGAGCTGCTTAGACGTCACGAGAAGACGCATGCTCTCGTGGCGCGATTCTATGCACAAACACATAGCTGTGTGAGACGCTGTGCACCGGACAAAGGGACCCACACTGTCTTTGTCTTCTCCTTCTTCTCCTGCTTGCACATGCAACACGTGCAACGACCGGCCGCGCTTTTTCCAGTGGAATAGTGGGCTGAGGTCACGTGCGCAAGAGAAAGAAGCGCGCGTGCGAGCGCCGCACATTGGGCATTGAAAGTGCCAGAGTGCACGCGCACTCTTGGAGACCAGAAGTAATGATGATGATGATTTTCTGGCGACCGAGGACATACGACCGTCACCTTAAAGAGCTTCTCTGTTAAAGATGTAAGTGGTCGCTAGTATATCCCCCCCTCCCTATACCGATGCTAAGGCGCGATGAAGCGCCTCGCAGCCGCATCGAGGCTACCGAGAGACCACATACGAATCATCATCCGGCCGAGGGACGGACTCGACGTCAGAAAAGTAAGCCAAATTAGGCCCGCACAAGCTCTTTCAATGGCGGCTGCTTTACCCCCGGCTGAGAACAAAGGTGATATCGTTTGCCCTGACGTTGCTCAAAAGAGTCTTGTCATTTCCACACCGGTGAAGAAGAATGCGAACGCGTATGCTGGGATCCAATGGATTCGATTAAGCGAAGGGCTATACACGGTGGCGGCATATGTTGCGGCCCCCGATAACACCTGTGAAAGAGTCATACGAGGAATAGACGTCGACATCAGCTGTGCCAAACTCCAAATGATTACTGTCAACCAGCGAAATCCCAAGGCCGTAGAAGCCAAGAGGATCAAGAACACCACTACAGTGGTCGTGCTTTTTGACGGCATGAAGGTGCCGAACTACGTCATGTGCAGCGTTAGCTTGGTGCGCTTCACGCTCTACAAGCGCCAAACCGACGTGTGTTACGCGTGTGGAGGCCTGTACCACAGGGCCGCCGTTTGCCCCAACCCAGACAAGGTGTGAAGAGGCTGTGGGCTCGCCTCCCCACCTGACGATCACCAGTGCTCGCCGAAATGTTCTCTTTGCGGAGGACCACACCCAACGGCGGACAGAACGTGCAAATAACGCTTTCAAGTTCCTGACGTTGTGCGAAGAAGACCGCGCCGAAAGCGCGCCAACAAAAATCAGCAACAGCCAGCTCAGATGTCCTGGTCCCGTGATTCCTGCGTGGCAAGCGCTCCCAAGCGGGGGCGCTCGATCACGCCAGCTTACCACCGGCGCAGCCTCTCCAGGGGGCGCTCTCGCTGGCGGGTGCGGATCCAGGAAGCGCCCACCTTGGCGGATCGAGCCAAGCCGAAGCCAGCAGCGCCGTCAACAAAGTTAACGCAGGTAGCATAGCCAGGGCACAGGGAAGACCCCAGGGTAGCTATGTTGGTCGAAGAGAATGCTCGCCCAAAGGCAGAGCTTCAACAGATGAGGGATGACTGAGTCGCTCCGCAAATCTTACTCACCCCAGGGCGACAGACCGCAGATGCCCTCACCAGCGGATACACAGGCGCGCTCGGGTAAACGCAGGGACACGCCCCCGCAAGGGGAGTGGGACTTTATGGAGACGGAGTCCAAGAGCACGGCTCTGGAAAGCATGCAGCAATAGATTAAACAACTCGCTGATAGCATGGCTAATAGCTGATAGCATGGCATGGCTACTGCAAAGGGTGTCGTCTCTTGCAGACTTCAAAAGGAAATTGCGGAACTCAATCGCGAGATCTAATCCCATTCTATTGAACTATCCAAACAGCAGTGGAACGAAGTATGTTCTTCGGTTGATGGACAGATGGGAGTGGGGGGCAAATGAAACCTCCTTGAACAACGACTTGATAAGTCGCAATCCAAAGGTAAGCAGCGATTCGCTATCGACAGAATTGTAAATAGTGAAGAGACGAAGGAGTGTCTGAAACAGCCCTTCTGCAAGGGTTAGCGGATACCTATCTTCCGCTGGGCCCTTCCGGTGACACGCATATCCTCGTTACCGGAGGAGGAGGGGGAAACGGTGGTGGAGCTGAACGTACCTTTCACTGAATCAGAAATTTGGGAGGTTCTCCAGGAGCTCAACGGACCAGCTGCACCGGGCCCGGATGGAATCTGAAATAAGCTCATACGTAACTTGGACGGTAAATGCATCCAGAAGCTAACCGAGGAAGTCAACAAAATCTGGGAGACGGGGTTTGTCCCCGAACCCTGGAAGACTGCCTCCGTGGTGCTTATGCCAAAGCCAGGAAAACCTCTAGCGCCGGAGAACATGCGACCGATCTCGCCTACGTCCTGCGTGGGAAAGGCGGCCGAACATGCGGTTCACAATAGGGTGTCCCAGTACATCGAAAGTAAAGAGCTATTTCCGCACAACATGGTAGGATTTAGGCCTGCCCTATCTACACAGGACGTCATGCTCCTCATTAAGCGATAAATTATTGACAACTACACCAGGGATACTAGAGGCATACTAGCTCTAGACCTGGCCAAAGCTTTGGACACAATCTCTCACAAGTTTGCGCTTGAGGCAGTCTCGGATGTATCTGGGATAATGTTTCCACGCATACGTTAGCTCCTCTCTCGGGGAACGCAGGGCTTCCATTAAGATCGGGCAACTAAAATCCGCGGAATTTACCTTGGGAGCGAGAGGCACTCCACAGGGGGCCGTCATCTCTCCTCTCCTCTTCAATATTGCCATGAAGGGCCTCTCCGAGCGACTCGCCACTGTGCGCGGAATTAACCATGCTTTGTACGCGGTCGATATCACCGTGTGGTGCGCGGGAGGGTCCGATGCCGAGGTAGAGCAGGCACTTCAACAGTCACTAAACGTCACAGAGGATTTCTAGTCGGTTCGGGATTGAGCCTGTCACCTGCCAAGTCCGAGTTGTTACTGTAATGACCCACTCGACAAGGGATGAGGAACCTCACTTCTCTAGAGCAGATTCCAATATCTCTATACACGCGGGACGGGCAGGAAATCCCCAGGGTAGACTGCATCAGGGTGCTCGGACTGTTGCTGGAGTCGAAGGGGGCAACTCGCAGGTTATAGCTCGCATCACCTTCAAGACGGAGAACATGCTTGGGCTCATACTCAGGGTCTCGAACCGCAGGAGCGGGCTGAGCAAGAGCAATCTCCTTCGGCTCTACCATGTGTTTCTCATGAGCCACATTAAAGGGTCCCTGAAACATTTTTTCGACATTGTGTCACTGATTAGGCAGCACAATTGTGAAATAATTCACACCATAATTAAAGCGAAGCACGCTGCGCTACGGTAGCTGCGGGCTTATTTCTGTCGCCTTCCTCCTTACCACTGTCGTTCCTCCTCAACTCGAACAGCTGCGGAGTGCACGCTAGCGACGTCAGCCGCTGCGCAGAGCCCTCCGCAGAGACATAGCGCCGCGATGTCTTTACTGAGGTCGCCGGCCTCGGCAATACTAGCCTCTGTAATAGCGACTCGTGTGTGCGGCGCCAGATGCCGCGACGATACTGTTGGCTGCCCTTCAGTGCTCGTGACGTCACGTGGGTTCCGCTTCGTAGCACCCATCGCATGTCCCGTGGGAAGGGGCGATTGAAAACGCTTCGAGTCGAGTCGCGTCGATCTCTCGCGATGTGCGTATTTAAAACTTTGTAGTAAATTACACGCTTAACGCAGAGTGCTGATATTGTTACGCTAATGATCAGAAGGACTGGGGCTATCGGTGCAATGCATTTGTACAAAATCACCAGAACCGTTTCAGGGTCCCTTTAATTACGTCGCTTCGGCGCTGCACTGGTCCAAAAGGGAAGAGGCAAAAATCGACGCACTAATGCGCACAAGTATAAAGCGAGTTCTAAACTTGTCTATCTGCACCAAAAACCTCATGTAACTGGGCATGCATAACTCCCTCTCGTAGGTGATCGAGGCGCAAAAAAAATGGCTCAGGTCGTGCGCCTATCCTCCTCGTAGACGTATCCTGGAGTCCATTGGCTGCGGTCTTACGGAGATTCGCGAACGTAAAGTGACTCTACCGTCTTCTATCAGAGGTACATTTGCGGCAGATCCTCTTCCAAGAAATGTCCACGCGCAGTACAATGTAGAACGCCGCATAGCTCTGGCCCGTTCCTTATTGACATTAGTTGCAGACAGCCCGGACCTCGCTACTTTTTTCGATGCAGCACAGTACGGGCGTTCTGATCGCTTTGCAGTGATCTCAGTCTACCGTAGTGGTAAGCTCCTATGTGCTGCCTCGGTTAGAAGGTTCGGCGACGGTTGCTGAGCAAATCACCATTGCTGTAGCAATGAAGGACCCATCGCGTCCAAATGTATTAACGGACTCGCGGTCCGCTGCCAGAGCTTTCGCCTCGGGCTCGATCTCGCGGGAGGCAGCAGCTATCCTCGACAGCGAGGGGGCTGCCGGGTTTCGCACCATAAGTTCATTGCGAAAGCTTAGACGCTTTTATTCCCCTATTTTGTGCGAAATTAAGCACAACACTAAAATTTTTAATTTGACGCTGCTAATAACGTTGTGAAAAGGTGCTATTTGTGATTCGCAGGCGTCGGGTAGCCAGCAGGAGCTGCTACGGCTCACAGGTCGCCTGAAACAAAGTGAAGCGGCGTTGTCCCAGCTCAAGGCGTCCTGCCAACTCTACAAACAAGACATGATAGCCAAGAGAGGCACGTATTTTCTATGACATGCGAACAACCTTCTTGGTGACATTGCTTTTTGACTGCGTTGTTCTGGGAGCTCCGTGCGTTCTTATAGGGACAACGGATGATAGGAACTCTGACAGTTATAAGACTGCTTACTTGGAAAGAGTAATTTTAAGGGAACCTGGCTAGCATACAGGCAAAATAGAAATTATATCGTAGCGCAAGACCTTTGAAAAAGGTATAAGCAAAGTGGGAGAAAGAAGAAACAAAGAAGGCGCCGCACTTACATAGTTTTGCTCGGCTCGAAGCAAGTGCATAAACACGCGCGCACACACTCTTCGATCGAAGCCAGGGTGTCCAAACCCAACAGAAGTTGTCAAACAACAGACAGGCTCAGCAATTTCTTTTCCGCTACATATAGCGATGCAGATGTCTGGCTAACGCAGCTTTGACCACTGGTAAAAATATGATATATGATACGAGGAAAATATAAAATGTTCCTCAAGTATTTGCCGCGCGGCTTTGTTGTTGCCGTTGTTCGACAACTTCTGTTTGGTTTGGATGCCCTGGCTTCGAGAGTGTGGGTGTGTGTTTATGCACTTGCTTCGAACCGAAAAAAAAACTAGTAAGTGCAGCGCCTTCTTTGTTTCTTCTTTCTCCCACTTTCCTTATACATTTTTCAAAACTATTGCGCTACAACATAATGTCCTATAGCAAGTACCAAGTATCCCAAGAAAAATTTATTAGGCGAAATGCATCGCATATGTTGAGATAGCGGTATCACAGCTGCCACTCAAAACTTCGCCATTGGCAATCAGGGTGCCAAGCATAGAGGAAAAAAATAAACTTGGAGGCAGCTTCACGTGATCCCGCGAGCCTCGGCAAGTCTAGGCTTCAATATCGTCACGTGACGCCCTCTCCTATCATTTTTCCTTCCTCCGTAGTGCCAAACTATCGTGATTGTCACGTACACTTTGCAGGTTCCTTAAACGGCAGACAAAATTTAAAAGCTCCTACTCAGTTATCAAAGGCAGGCGGGACAGACAGCCTGATAAGTTCTTGATGTGTCGATGAACGGCCTAGTCAAAGTGTAGTTATGCCTGAAAATTCGCACCTACGCTGATAACTCGAATCGCGGCAGTGCGTAGGTCTAACCAGCCAAAATGTACTTTCTTAAGACTTGTTTTTCTAAAGGAGACTACACCGGGCAAAACAAAATATAGTGCTCTAGTGGTAACCATAAGACTCATGGTCCCTTAGCGCAATAAAAATGGAGACAATGAGTCAAGAGGAGCGCCGTACGGTCGTGCTTTAAGCTATGTATGGGACTTTTCAAAGCCATTTGGAACGCCTGTCTTTGGCTGGGTTACCCCTGACACTTGCGAGCCCCTCCTGCAGAAAGTAAAGCACGACCAACAAGGCATACTAAGGTTGCATCAAATACAAAGAACGGTGAGACTAGAGGTCGTACCGTACAATGCTGTGTGTTCCCCACAACCTCAAGAAAGTTGGTAAAATCCTTCTATTTTCGCCGTGTAAGCTTGCCCAGCTGTGCCCGCGCATATACACCTGAGGAGAGCAAAAAAATAAGAGAAAAAGGCAAATGCGGGTTCGATCCCGGCGTCGGTGGTCGCATTTTCAATAGAGGCGAAAATACGAGAGGCCCGTGTGCTGTGCGTTGTCAGTGCACATTAAAGAACCCCAGGTGGTGCAAATTTCCGGAGCACTCCACTACGGCTTTTCTTTATTTTCTATCTATTTCACTCCCTTTTCCCTACCCTCACGGACGGCAGCCGCGCTCACGACATAGGCTGCAGAAATTAGGGTAATTTCCTTAATGGAACCACATCGAATTTCTTTGTGCTCTTTTAAAAAGGCAATCACATCCGTTGAATTTTTCGTCACGAAAGGATCACGCAAATCAAGGGCTTTCAAGTGCTCAAGCAAAAAAAAAAAAAAAAAGAACGGCTAACCTGATGTAACCAAGTGCCACGCTCGCTCACAATACATCTAAACGTATTTTCTAATTCCATTGGCTGATCGGGACAGCTGCATATCGTTGCACATTTTAACTGCTTTCGACTTCGCTCTGCAGGTTTTCCGGCTTACCTGCATAACGTTCCTTGAGAGCGCTTGGCCGGCCTTTTCACTGTAGGAACTTCATGCATCATCAATACCTGTTTATCGCTCTCGCGAGCAGAAAAAGTTTTTTTTTTTTTGTAAATACATATGACATGGCTGCCATGCCATGTCATATGTAATCCATGTCAATGTAATTCCATGTCAATGGAAGTAATCTGACTGCAGAGCTGTTCGTGCGCGTGCGTATATAACTGGAAGGAATAAATAGTTGAAAGTAGTGCTCATCTTGGCCCTGTCCCTCCTTTTTTTTATTGGGCTAAGCGACCATAAGTTTTATGGTCAACGTTAGAACATGATCCCAGCAACAAGTTGTATTAAAATGTGGTGCGCTGCAGACGAGCTTCAGCAATTAAGAGGTGCCGTTTTTGAGTGCTGGGCGAGCATTGAGAACCAGTCAAAGGACGTGCGATAGAGACTCCTGGCCATATAGCCACAATGGAGTGGAAACGCTCCCTGGTGCGCACTTTACGTCTCTCCACTTATAGGCTCATGCTCCTGTACCGGCGCTGATACCGAGGAACGCGCTAGGAACGTGTAGGCTAGAGAAACGAAGACGGCGCGGGCTAGCAAAATATACACACCCCGATAACGCTGCGCAGGCGCCAACACTGTAGCTGTGAGGAGTGCGCAGCAAGAGAAAAGCGTTCGGGCTTAGCAAGCGCTGGACGGTCGCTAAGTTTTTGCTTGCTTCATGGTAGTTTAATCGGGCTTTACACTTTTGCCTACACTTTACACTTTTGAAATAGGTTCGCGAATTATTCCACTTGACTATTTATTAAGCGCTGATCTTCGTCTGCTTTATAATATGAGCTAATTCATCCAATAGGTTGTTTAAAATCATTTCTCTAAAGTTGTCCATGGACCTACCGGTTGCTATGGCAGGTTGCCGATAGAAGCGACATTAAGGTTTCACCATTCCACAAAGATAACGAAGCAACATCTCTCTTATGTGAAGTACGTTGCGTTCGTGGTAGTGTACGAAAACATGTTACAAATATGATTGTCGTCGAAATTTACAGAGCCGGCTAGTACAGCTTCTCGCAAACATATCGTGATTTTGGGACGTAAAACCTCACAACTCTATCAATATTGGTGGTTACAATTATTTGTTGTAGCACAAGAAACTCTTTATCTTTTGTTGCTAGTTGCTTAGTATGTAACGACATGTAACGACATGTAACGACATGTGTATTGCAAGTAACTAGGCGTTCAACGTTTTTTTTTTTTTATTGGCTGAGGAAAAAGCATTGTCTCTCAAGAACTATAAGTTTCTGTAAGGCAGCTAGGTAAACGCGTTGTTCATCCAAACGTTTCTCGCAGACAGGATCGCCTCACTGGAGGCCACGACCAGTGAGCAGCAGTCCCGTATCGAGCACCTGGAGGCGCAGGCACACCAGCTGGCCCCGCTACTTGTCCACTGCGACGCTCAGCGCAAAAAAGTGGTCGACACCGAGGATGCACTCGCCAAACTACAGGCAGTATGTTCCACTTCCCGCGTATGGACTAAATCGCTTGTAAGGAATTCGCTCGAACACTTGCAATGTTAACAGTGTCGCAGAAAATATTTCCATAATCAGTCGTGGTAACTTAGCAGGCAACTTGTCGCACTGCTACAGGATGCAGGCATAGGGTTTCCTACAAAATGCAAAAGGGAACACTGGCGCTGCAATCGTTCAACTTCCATGGGAATTATGGGTAGCACATGGATTTGTCTAGTCGTCGGGCTTGCGGCTGCAGACGTTCTCGTGGATTTTTTTAATTGTTGTTTTGTAGATTTAGGGACGCCAGTGACATTACTACACTTCGTGCTAGACGAAAGCAGCGGCTGTAGTGCACATTTTAGGGCTAGAGAGCGTCAGACGTACTGCCGCATTTTTAACGTCGTTTGCAGGGATGAGGTGCCATGTAGTGTGTTTCGGTCTTGTGTTTGTTTGAGGCCACACGTATTATTTGCAGCGGTGTTTGACCCAACTTTATAAATATTTCCTCCGCGTCTCGCTCACCTTAGCGATGCGGTTTTGCTGTTTTATTTTCTTTTCTTTTGTATCAGATGCGACAGAAGCTGTTAGCGCGGGGTGGTTTTCGCTAAAAAGTAACAAGTACCTGTGCACGCACATGATTATTGAAAACTCTTTCGTTTTAGTGCAATATTGTGTCGTAAACGACCCATCTTCTAAAGTCGCGAAACCGTATGAAGCCAGAAGAACGAAGACTAGGCGAATCCATGTCATGCCCATGATTCCCATACTGGCTCAGCTGCCTTGCTTGAAACTCCCATAGACACTAGAGCCACATTTCCCTCTAGTATTATGTTGGAAACTCAATAGATGCAGGATAGTATGGCGGCCACAGTGGCTCCATTCCTGTGGGTACGCATTGGAATTAGCACACCTAAGTGCAAGTGCCCGTGTACTTGGACTTAGGTGCGCTGATAAGTTCTGGCACGCAGTTAATGCACATAAGTCACAGTGCGCTGTCTCGTCTTTATCTGTGCCGACGAAAGCCACAGGCCAATAAACTCTCGTATCACCGCAATCTTTCATCGGCGACAGCTTGGCCGCTCGGTTGCGCAGTACGTGGTGACACGACATGTCGCCGGAAGGTAACCATTTGAGACACCCATGGATAGGAAGATGATGTCGTCAAACAGCGTGGCTTCTGCCGCGTACAGCCTTCTGCGATGACACAGCTGGACTCCACAGCTGGACTTTGACAACACATCCGAGTGCCCAGCATGGATCTGGACGTTCGACGACTATCGCTACGTGTCGGGCCTGAAATATCACGCGGAGGAACGTGAAGTGCGCGCCTTGCTCCGTTGGCCGCATAATCGAACACAGTCGCCACCTAGCGGCCAACGGGCGAAACTGCCAAGTGTGGATGGCTCCTTGCGTCTTATGCTGGCCAATGTCTGTTTACATGCGCGCGTACGTCTCTCATATCCTCCAAGATGGTTGCTTCTTGTGCTGGCGCATGTGGTGAGAAGTATGCGTATCGCAAAATAGTGCCCACCGTGTTGAAGAGCCCGGCATAGTGTTAGAGATGACGCGCCAAGAGCAATCAAGCAAAGAAAAAAAAAATTGGAAAAGGACGGCGCGCGCAGCACAAGCCTCAACGCACGCAACTACTGGCCGAAGCGTACGCGGCGCGATTCTAGCCAATTGTGCAATCTACTAGGAAGCCGCAGTGTGTCATCCCATCCCAGCTGGTGAGACAGACGGAGAGAGAAGGAGGAAGTGGAGAGTACGCGCAGACGCTTGCCGCTACGTGTGGAGGGATAAAGTAGCAGTTGAATCCAGCAGTTGAACCGAGGGTGTTATCTCAGTTCACGTGACGCGTGCCGCAACGTGCCGGAAACCCATCGTATTCTGTTTAAGAAGTGGACCACGTGCTGTCGTCATAAGTGTCAGTCGTCTGTCACAGAGCGAAAGACTTGTCCGCGGAACAGCCGGACGAGATCGGCCTGGAGGCTTCATGTTAATGAGGAGACACTAGTGAATAGAACTCTTTTTGTGTTTTATTCGCGTTTGTCGTGCATGAGCTTGTAAGTGCGTTTAGTGTTCATTCCGTGCAATTTTGTAGCCCATGTACGTTTTGTATTTTCAAGAGCCGTGTTGTTTAACATTTTTGTAACTGCCTATTGAATGAGAATATATTTGTTTTATTTTGATCCCCCTTAGCTCTGACTCGGTCTTTGAATCACTGCTGGCGTTTCGCTAATGCACCAAGGGGACCTAAAACGTCATTGACCAAGCTTTAGTGGGGTCATTTTCGGGGAACTGAAACGTCGGTTCTTGGAACTTTTCTCGGCGATTGCCTCCCGTGTCTCATGAAACAGGATCGGTGACAAAAGAGGAGCGGACAACACGAGCGCCATAGTGGAGGGCGTTGGTGTTGTCCACTTCACTCCTCTTCCCTTGTGTCCGTGTTTTGCACGCCTGTTCTGTACGTTATGAATCTTTACCGACGCGCTCAGATTTCTGCCTTTTTAAGGAAATTCTCCTAAATAACTGCATTGAATATGGATAATACTAGTATTTAGATTAAGCTGTAGTTATTGTGTTACTTTAGTTATAGTTTGTTGTGTTGAGATTTGGTTTGAGTACAATTTTATGCTTTGTGTTATCTTTCTTGTTCGTGCTACTGGGGGATATGTCTACAGATGCGCTCTTCGCTTCGCCCGTTGTAATATATCGCTCTAATAACCTCTGTGGTATTCAATTACTGCTTACTACCTCTTGCTTTTTTATATATCTGTGATGATATTAATGTATGGTTCAAAATATGAGTCTTCGTATAAAGTGTTGTTCGCTAATTGTGTCTTCGTGCCAAAATGTATTTCGGAGCAAAAGGCTCCGTCACCCTCTGTAGCCTTTAGCTTTTGCTTCGATTTCTGTAAATGTACAGAAAGAAATCAAATCAAACTTATGCGTGTGCTGAAAGGCGTCGATCGTGAAGGACATCACAAAAGGGGCATAAAAGGAGAGACAATACGCGGCGCGCCGCCGCAGAGGTCGTCAATCTCCGCTCAAGCTCGTTGCTGTTTTGTACTGTTCTTTGAGCGGCCTGCTCAACCTTAGCGAGGCTTCTATTGTTTGGTTTTACGTCGCCTTGACTTTCCCGCTGGCCGACGTCGATTTCTCGCGATGCGCCACTACGGTGGTCTAGTGGCTATGGCACTCGGCTGCTGATTCGAAGGTCACAGGGTCGAATGCTGGCACCGGCGGCTGCATTTCGGTGGATTTGATTGATTTGTAGGGTTTTACGTCTCAAAACTACGATTCGATTCTGAGAGGCCGTAGTGGACGGCTGCGAAATTTTCGGCCACTTGGCGTTCTTTACATTGCACTGACATCGCACAGAACACGGGCCTCAACATTTCGCCTCCATCGAAATGCAGCCGCCGCGGCCGGGATTCCATCCAGTGACCCTCGGGCTGCATTTCCATCCAGTGACCCGTGTCAGGGCTGCATTTCGATGGAGGCGATATGTTGAGGCCCGCGTACTGTGCTGTGTCAGTGCGCATTAAAGAACCCCTGCGGCATTGTCGAAATTTCTGGGGTTCTTCACTACGGCGTCTCTCGCATCCATATCGTGGTTTCTGGACGTAAAACTCATGAAATCAATCTATTTCTTACCATATAGTATGCATTCAAAACTTCTATCTCAACTGCATCCTTTGTGCAAAAACGGTGTGCGAGCTAAGGGGGAAACGCGACGACGCTACTCCCACGGATGAACATGCTGGGTACGACTGATGGCGGGCAGTCGCAAATCGGCTCCCGAATATTCCCAATATTCATTTTAATTTTCTTATTACTCGTGAATTTTCTTCCACACCGCTCAAGTGCGACTATATTTCGATCACACTTATTTTCTATACAAAATAATTATTAACTGCGACATGTTTAGAATCTGCCGCCGAATTCACAAAACTTCTCTTTCGTAAATGCTTCTTGCCATTGCTCGGTCGGCTTCTCTAATGAAAGATCCAGCATCGGCATTGGCTGAAATTTTATCTTATGAGCTTTTTTGTGATAAGTTATTTTTTGTGAATACGGGCCCTCATTATTAAGTCGCAAAGTCGCAAAACGGTGCAATGTATAAAGGCCCTTGGTATAGGGAAAGAAAAAAAAAACTACATGAAGAAACTCTATCGGCGGTTTCTGAACGTGCTCTACGACTTTGCTTATCATAATCTAGTTAGCTAAAAATGTAGCCAATTGAACGCATTTAATTAGTTAACGGGAGCATAAAAAGCCTGAGAAACTACAGGCCAGTGCGAATAGTATGCATTCAGTTCAATTCGCGTCCGACACACCTTCACTTTTAAGTCTTGGCTTAAGTTGCGTGGGACACCCTGTAGGTACATGTCGTGATTTCTTTCTGTTTTGGAGTCGCAGGAGACGCAGAAGGAGCTACTATCCAAGCAGCAAAAGATTGAAGAACTGGAGCGGAGACTCGTTTCCTGTAGGGATGAGTCCAAGTGCCTCAAGCTGATACAAGCCCAACTGAAAGAGTCCTTATCGGAAGCGGAACAGAGAATAAGCCTTCTCAGCAACGAGGTGGACCAGAAGGCGCAAACTCTGAGCACAAAAGAGCACGAATTAAGCTCTCTCCGAGAAGGCATAAAGAAAGTTAAGGTAAGGTTTCCCACGGTGGTATTAACGATGATGAGGAACTTAAATATATTGATGATTTCTATTGACTGCAGTTCCTTTCATTGAACAATGTGTAGTGTGGTAGCGCACCTTTTACAATGTAGATGTGCTCAAACTATGAGTGCAAGTTAGGAAAGTAACACCTGTGCGTGATTGGTGGTATTCACTTTAAATGTTCTCTACGAGAATGAACCAAACGAGGACAAAGGGCAGAAATAAGGAACATTGCTGTTTAGAAAAGTAGCCTGGCCCAAATTACAAAAGCCTTTTGTGTGATCAAAAACGTCACAAGTGAATTTTTTATATTAACATGAACGTGTCTTGGTGCAGGGGTCCACCAAAGATTAACTCGCGTCATTTCCGTCACGCGAGTAACGCCAATAAAAGGACGCGCGCGGGTAAGACAGAAAACTCAAGAATGTCAAAATATGGCTAGGCCACCCGATCCGCACTTATCCGTAATGTCACTGCTCCTATGACTACGCTCCACACTTGATCTACACCATGTAGATAACGTTAGTCAGAAACACTGTTGAAGCGCTTATTAATGAACTTGGTAATCGCTCTGGAGATTATTAGTTACGTCTTATAGGTGCCTAACGATCTTGAGGTGTGCATATCGGGCTCCCCATGCTCATGTAATATTTTTTCTGCCATTCGCGGTAGCGGCGGGTTTTCCACAGTGTTATTGCCAACCCTTTCAAGGGCATTTAGGCGTGCGACGTAGACTGCTTTCGCCTTAGGGACGCTGAAAATTAATATTCACTTAGGCTAGCGCCATAAATAGCGAAGGCCAAAGCTCTGCTGCCCAGCCGCCCTCGTGGTCACGATCCCGCCAACGCTTCGTCTTCCTGAGGGACGTCTTTAGTCATGCACGCATTAGACGCACGTTTAGTCAACCAGAGCCGGAGAGCAATCGTGGCGTCGAAGAAGCATGTTCGTTTGGAACAACCTCCATTGCCTATTCCAAAAAACCAGCGTCTTCCAGTATGCCCCAGTGCCTTTTAGCGCGCTGGAAGGCACTGGGAGGCATTGCACAGTGTGTCCCAGCGTCTCTCGACACTGGTAGGAACTTGGCTTACTGCACACTGTATTCCAGTGCACTGGAAGGGCTGGGACGACACTGACAGCGACCGCACTGGAAGCTGGTTACACTGCAATTTGCTGCAACATGCTGGGACAGGCATTGTTTCAACTTAGAGGATGCTGGTTCGCTAAGTAATGCTGCGCGATCCGACAGTAGGTGTCTTAATGAAGCAATTTTATTTGAAAAAAGAAAAAAAAAACACGCGTCAGCTCTGACATCTGGTCTACAAAAGTGATCGTAACCGTCAATTGCAAAAAAAAAAAAATCATAGTCGATCTTTCATCCTTGCTCATACCGCCCACATACTTTGCCGCGGCGAAACAAGGCTGTTGATAACGCGCCCGTTCTCGATAGTTCTATACCAGTCTAATGTGTGCTGTTAAATAACTGAATACTGACGCCTTTGAATGCAAGAGTACATATACGCTGACGCGGCCAGCAAATGCAAGAGCAGTCCATCGAAAAAAAGAAGCGGAATTTTATTCGGAGCAGTCCAGGCAGTCGCTGCGTCACGGAGCAACTAATCGCCTCTTCTGTATCTGGAGGTGCGTACAAGCTACGTTTGTTGACGGCTAAAGCCTGAGAACTAGTGCTACCTGGGCTGCACCGCAAGTGCTTTGACTGTGCTGCCAGATATGAGTGGCAAGGCATGTACAACGGTCAACGAACTTAGCGTAGCTGTAGCGGATGTGAGTGCTCGCCTAGATGCTACAACTGACCAACTGAATGAAGACTTAAGGGCAATAATTGAAGCAGAGATACAACCTATAAGACAGTCGATCGAGCATAAGTAGGCCGCACTAAAAAAAGAGCTTCCTAAGGTAATTTGAAGAGAGCTGCAACCCATCAAGGAAGTCAGGGAGTTGCTTAACAAGCATTTGAGGAATTTAAATTGGAAGTGGGTAACTTGGAAAACAAAATTTCAATCCGCACGACGAACAGCTAGGCAATCATGAATGACTGCACCTGGATCGCGACTGAGCTAAAAGAAACAAAAGAAAAAGAAAAGAGCCAACAGATCTGCAACAGCACAGCTGCCTTAATAATGTGGAAATTAAAGGCGTCGCCGTGAGGAGAGAGAACCTTTTATTAATGAGCAAGACCATATCAGCCCAGTTAAAATTGGATGTAAGTGAATGTGATCTGGAGGTTATACATCGCGTTCAAATCAGAGCAAAGTCACACTTGTGCATCATTACTAAGTTCATCTCCCGCATCCATAGAGATAAGTTCATCAATCCCTAGGAAAAACAAAGATTAACCACTTGACTCCTAGGCTTTCACGGTTCTACCCCGCTCTTTAGCAATGATTACCTATGCTCATTTAACAAAGTACTGATACGGAACGCCCTAAAGGCGAAGCGCGAAAATAACAGGAAATTCACTTGTGTATCCGGCGCCTGAGCAACGATGTTTGATTTCTCAAGTATTTACCAAACTTGGTGTGAGCAGGAAAACTTGTGTATTGTTCATTGCAGCGTTCGAAGTGCTCGAAAGAGCTTAGACCAATTCTGCGCCTATTTGCCGCGTCATTGATTGACATACGACGTAATAGATCTTACGGAAACCGGGTTGAAAAGAGGAGAATCTGCGCATATTCCACGATACACATTACTATCGCTAGTTAGGAAGAGCTATTCGCGTGGCGGGTGTGTTGCTCTATTCTTTAAAAAAATGCATTGATTAACATTGTATGCCTAACCACTCAGCAAGCCAACGTGATTGCGAAGCTGTTTCTCCATTTGTAATGTGGCGTTGTACTAGTAGCGGTTTATCGTCCACCTAGCTCGACCTTCATTTCTACTATGGTAACTTGATGGCCCACAACTTCTTACTGATTATATGTGGTGATTTTAGCGTTGATCTAATAAAATATCACTACCCTGACTATGTGTTGATGCTAAAGAACATAATTACTGCCCCTACGCGAAAAAGCGGCAACTTCCTCACGCTATTATTTGCGAAATTATATGAGTGTTTTCGCCGGAGTGCGGGACGTTAATGTTGGTGATCACTGCCCTACTTCTCTGTTTATGCTTACTGCTAATTTAGGACCTCCTTGCCATAATTACTTATGGCAGCCTTATAACACGGTGACGTTCAAATTAAAGGGAACTCCTTATTCGTCATATAATGAATTCATTCAGACAAGCAACACAACAGTGGTCAGGCCACAGACACAAGGTTACAATATACCAGTGGTTGGCGCCGGACATTCTGAATGTTATAAAGAAAAAAGGCATACTTCTGTTTATGGAAAGAAAACAAAACAAATGAATACTGTAAAGAGCGATTTAAACACTTCAGAAATAAACCAGTTGGGATGAGAAGGAGAGCCAAGAAGCAGTACTACAGCACTGTAATCCTTCAACAGTGCCGCGATATCAAGCGGATATGGAATTTAGTGGGTGAGGTTGCGAGGAATAGGCGAGAATAAACATATTGCTCCTGATAACCCTTCGACAAATATTGCTGATAACTTCAATAATTTTTACCAATGGTGGCAACAGCTTCCTTGCTCATTCTCAAGCAGATCCATTACATTTTTGCCGAAACAAAATAACCGAGGAAGACTTCCAGCTGACAAGCGTCACAGCAGAGTCAATTGAGTCGGAAATCCTAAAGTTTCCACGTAATAAGGCCATTCGTCATGATGGCATTACTGAGAGAGAGAGAGAGAGATGGAGAGGAAAAGCACGGAGGTTAACCATATATTGGTCTCTGGTTTGCTACCCTGCACTGGGGAGAAGGAGGAGAGGGGTTAGAAAGATGACAGTGAGAGAGGGTACAAGATTCCAGACAAGCACAGCAAATAAAAGCACGAACACACACACGCACACACAAAGGACATCCACTTAGAGACGTTCACGAAGGCCGGTAGGCCTCAAGAAGCGCAGTAGCTCTTGCATGGCCTTCTTCTGCGACGTGAGGTCTAGACGATGTCGTAGAATGCCTTCTTCCGACAGTGGTCGGTCGTCGAGCTGAGTGAGTGCATAGCGAAGGGATTGCCTCTCTGCACTGGTATTGTGGGCAGTCACACAGAATGTACCCTATTGATTCGTGACCGCAGTGGTCACAGGCTGCGATGTCGGCCATTCCTATGCGAAACGCATAGGCATTGGTGAGCGCAACGCCCAACCATAGTCTTGTGAATGCAACGCCCAACTTGTTCTACATTTTTAGTGCTAAATACCCGTCAAACTGTATAACATTGATCTTTTTATCTATTTTCGATTATTGTATTTATTTTGATGAATTGTGCATCTTGTCTATGTAAACGAGTATAGTGTTTGATTTTCATGTAGGCTTTTATGTTCGTAAATGTCTTTCTGCTGCTGCTGCTGTATGGGGGGCACGGCCCAGTCAGGCAATGTTTGCCTTTAGCCGTGTCTCCTTGGACAATTTCAGCGATTGTTCTGAATAAACTAAGAAAGAAAGAAAGAAAGAAAGAAAGAAAGAAAGAAAGAAAGAAAGAAAGAAAGAAAGAAAGAAAGAGGACTGTTTAAGTTAGTTATGTTTCACATTTCTTCTGTTTTAGGGTTACGTTACGTATTTCGTTATGTACACTATTTTTTTCAGTCGAGACGACTAGTTTCGAAACCCTGGCATGTGACGAGCGGTAGCAGACGACGCTCGGTGCGTGTCTCGTGCCTTAGCGCGAAGAAAATGAAGATGGCGCCAAGCTCGCGCGTGCTCGTGGAGCTTCGGGGAATAAAAGAAACGGATAAACCATTGGCCAATGCTAAAATTGAATTGGATAATATATTCCCTTCTAATGCCAAACTCCTACCTTCCAGATATTTGATAGGCTTATTAGAAGATCATTTATGTCAATTGGGAATTGATAATATAACTGCGACGGATGCATCCATGCGTGAGGAGAAAGCGGGAGTGGGCATTTTTTCAGAGACTTTGTCTTGGTCATATAGCTTGCGCCTCCCGGATTATACACCCATATTCGAAGCAGAGCTCTTAGCCATTATTTTAGCCATTCGCAAACTTCCTGTACAAAATTCGGCAGTTGTTATAGTGACTGATTCGCTTTCGGCATGCACATCACTCGCTTCAGCTTCTCCTTCCAAGTCTTCTGTTCTATAGGTATTCACATCATTAATTCCTCCCCACGTGCGTGAAGTGCGATTGGTGTGGGTGCCAGGCCATCGTGGCATATTTATAAACGAGATGGCTGATGTTCTCGCGCGGTGGTCCCTAGATGGGCCGGTAATGTCCGTGGTGCCTTCTACTGCCTTTGTTACTTCGTCTAGATTCCGTAAGTACTCCTTACTTCAAGATTCTTTTAAAATGAAGTTACCTATTGAAGAGTATGGGCATCTTTCTTTTGTTTGGGATAATAAGTGGTGTCCCTCACGTAAACTGGAAGTGGCAATAAAAAATTTCGCTGTCGTATCCCTCCACTTGAATTTTTATTTACACAGGTCTGGTCTGGTGCCATCTCCGCTATGCTGTTATTGTCAAGAGCCTGAAAACATTGATCACTTTTTAATTACCTGTTAGCGTTATAGTAGTCAGAGGAAAAGGCATTTCGAAGTTTCATTCAGGAATTTAAATATTCCCCTGAATTCTCAGAATATTCTTTCCTTTGGAGGGTCCTCACTAGGTTACAGCAACAGGGACGTCTGCTTAGCCATGTGCGATTTCCTTCGTGACACAAGAAGAATTCATTGCTAATCATCATTCCAACCAAAACTTGGTACCTCGAAATTGCTCCCACTAGTTGCATTAAACCTCAAATTATTTTATTATAGTTCATTGGTGAGCTTCCACAGCTATTTTTCTCTAGCACAGTTCGTCAGCTCAGTGCTTCATGACAACGAAATTGCCGTCAGAGTTTTCTTGGACATAAAAAAGCATTCGATACTGTTTCACATTCCATACTAGTAAAAAATAATCTTACTATAGCTTCGCTGACAAGCCACTTCAGTTATTTTCGAGTTATCAGGTAGGCAGGAAAGAATGCGTTGTGTTTGATCTTGTATCCTCAGAATTAAGGAATACATATGGAATACCTCAGGGAACCGTGCTAGGTCCTATGTTGTTTTCATTAAATATAAATGACATACTGTCCGTTCTTTCATCCAAAGCCATAATGAACGGAGATCACACCGCATTGCTTTTTAGAGGTAACTCTGTACGCTAAAAGCAGAAATTATTTCAGAGTTAGCAGAAGTTGCCGCATGATTCGCCTGCAACAAATTCGCATTAAATATAGCCAAAAATAAATGTATTTCACTTCACGAGAGAACCCTGGAAAATAATTTGCTCAGCTTACAAATTAACAGCACTGTCACTGAGAACGTTTTCGCGATTTAATGCTTGTGTGTGCTAATGAACGAAAACCTGCATTGAAACAACAGGTTAATTGTTATAATCTGAAAAGCTAGCCTTCGCCTATTTAATGCTAATCAAAGCCAGATGGTACTTTCCACATAACGGGCTTCGGTCATTATGCTTTTCTCTGTTCCACTCTTAACTCAGCTATTGTAACGAGTAATGGGGTTTTACTTGTGTAATGTATACCACGCCGAAGGGGCGCGCGTGTGAAAGTGACGCGTTGTTCGCGGCAGACGTGGTTCTTGCTAGGGACGCAGGTCTTGGAGATGCCTTCCACCGGAGAGGCCCATGCTCACACGTAGTTCCGCCGGAGAGGGCGTGGTGCTCTCGCCGGCTGTCCGCCTACATCGCATGGGTCGGCGATGGTATTTCTACCATATGCTTTTACTGCGTAGCAGCGCCTTGGTCGCGTGCTTCGTTCCAGGTGCCTCGTATATCGTCGCAACGCCGCCAATGCCCTCGCCACATAGCGCTCGCGCGAATGCGTCTGCGAGTGCTGCGAGGAACGCGCTCACTTGATTACGCTGTGTTGGGCCATGTTTCTCGACGGCACAATGTGGGCAAAGTTCACACGGCTTAGGGCGGCCGCGCGGCGTGAAGCGCGTGCCACCAGAAATCAAAGAAACATCACCTAGATTATGACAACGATGATTGTGGTTCGGTAAAGGAGAGGACGGTAATTTCTGCAGCCCATGTCGAGAGCATGCTAAGCGCCCGTGGGGGTAGGATAAACGGACCGGCAGAGATAAAAAGGGGAGGAAAGCCGTGGTTGAGGGTTCCAGAAATGTCGACCACCTGAGGTCCTTTAACGTGCACTTACAACGCACAGTACACGGGCTTCTGGCATTTTCACTTCCACCGAAAATGCGACCGCCAGCTCTGCTCGGCCGTTCTCTCTACAATTCAGATTACCACTAGAGCTGGTAGTCTTACCTTGTGTATTATATCATACATTGCTATCGCCTTGATTGCTCCGCCCTTCTGGCGAAGCTGGGACTTCTTTTTGCTCTCCGACCTTCTTTGTGTCTTTAGTCCCACCTTCCCCTCCCGTAACGCAGTGTAGCAAAGCGGACCTTTTAATTCTGGATAACCTCCCGGTATTTTTCTCATTTCTCAGTCTACCCTCCTGAGACCTTTGGTGTGTATAAAATCTTGGATAACATATATTTGCGATGAATTTAACCTTTTTTAGTGTGCACTTCTCAGCAAAAGTGGCTTATCTTGCGACTATATCTGTTTCAGTGGGAGCTCACTGAAGCTCTGCAAGAGAAAGAAGCCAAGCTAAGTGATTCCCGGAGGTTGCTTGAACGAACTTTCCGAGAAATTAATGCTGCGTGGGAGTGCAAGATCAAGTAAGCTTTGGGCAACGTGCATTTCGCCATCATGTAGATTTTTCCTGAATTCCCCAAAACTATGCATTGTTTAGTAGTGCCCATGAATTTGTTTAAATTTCATGTTGGCTTTGACATTATAGATAAGATTGGCATGGGTTAGGGGCAAGTTTGTCAATTCATGAATATTTTTAAGGTAATTGCGCAAATCCAATCATATTTATTCATTTTTAAATACTGGACCCCAATTCAGGGCAGTTGCAGGAGTGGGGTACACAGATACAAATGGAAAGAATGTAAATAGTAACATTCTAACAAGTGCTTTAACAAAAATAGATATCAAAATGAAATAAATAGAACAGCTGCATCATACAAGTGCATGAAAAAACCAGCTGAGATCACTTCACGAACCGTATCTGATAGACGATTCCAGTCTTCAGTAACTCTAGGGAAAAAAAACTGAATTTGAACATGTTAGTGCGGGCAAAAAAATGGCTTTAAGTTAAGAATCTGACCACGTCATTTGCAAGACCACCATCGTACGATGTAGTTATCATTAGGTAACCGACATGACGAGTGAACGAATGAATGCAAAGGTTTCACGGAGTCGACATCACGTTTGTCATAGTGGAGGTAGCTTCAAAGATGGTGTTGCAGATGAGGGTGAAAAATGACGGTCATAGCGACGGAAAATAAAACTAACCGCCTTGCTTTGGACAGACTTAGTTTTATTGATGTCACTCACTTTGTATGGATACCAAACGCACGAAGCCTACTCTAATGCAAGGCGAATTTGTTTTGTAAATGAGCAATTTGGTGCATTTAGGAGACTTAGATGACGTTAGTCTTGAGTAACCTAATTTCTTCAGTGGTTTTAAACGTAATGTATTCTATATTAATGTATTCTTCCTGGACTAACCACATCGAATATATCAACGGGAAGCTCCGAAAAAAAAATTAGGTTATTTGCGCTGTACCTTGCCTAAATCCCCTCGAGATACCAAACTACTTCTGTGAACGTTGATCCGCCCTATTCTAGAATACGCATCTGTTGTTTTGTACCCCTACAAACAATGTGACCTAAAAATCCTTGATAGTGTTCAACGTAAAGCTATCCGCTTCATCTGCCGTAACTACAGCCGCAACTTGTCACCAACACAGGCTTTGCAATCAGTGAACATTGTACCGCGACATTCTCGTAATCGCATCGAATCTTTAAAACTATTATACGCAATTATCAACTCCTCCCCTGGCGTTTTTGCTGGTAACTACATCACATTTACGGAAGAAACTTGCACCCGCAGCTACCACAACTTGAACATAGAGCGTACATTTGCTCGCACTAAAACATTCATTTAGTTTTTTCCCACTTACAGTAGACCTTTGGAATTCCCTGCCGGGCAGTATTCGTTCACTACCATTAAAAAATTCCATTGATGCCGCTATTGACCACCTTGAAAGTATGTAAATGTCTGGTTTGTAGTATGTAAAGTGCTGCTTTCTTAAACATTGCTGTAATATATACTTCAGTTTTATTCTGTTTTTTTTCGCTGTTGTGTTATGTATAACTTACCCACTCCTGCCATACCCTGCACTAGGGCTGCAGTGCATGTAACTAACTTACTAAATAAATAAATAAATATGATGCGACCACTGCGTGTTGTGTGCGAATAAAGCACCAAGGTATTTGTACGTCTGCGTTCGGGAAACTGTTATGTTATTCAGAGGGTACGCATGATGCGATGGAGAATGGCTGTTTGTGAATGACAAAACTACGGTTTTTTGCAAGTTAATGCGCATCTGGCATTGCGAGGACCATGAACAAAACTGCGTGAAGGAATCCTGAAGTATGGTGGGGTCATTAAGAGAAGTAACTGGTAAAGTACACAGTCATCGCCATAGAGGCGGGCTTGGGACTTGAGATTGCTGGGAAGGTCATTAATAAAAAAATCAAAAATAACAGCAGGCCCTGAACGGAGCCCTGTGGGCTGCCAGAGGTTACATTTACCGCTGAGCACGAATTGGAACTGCATGAAACGAACTGCGGGCGTGAGTTGAAAAAGTTTGCTATCCAGTCGGTCAACTGCGCACGATTTCGGTCAACTGCGGTCAACTGCGGACGAAATGAAATTACATTTCATTTAGCAAGAAGCTTGTTGTGCATAACGGTGCCGAAAGCCTTCGAAAAATCTATAAACAGTGCATCAATTTGATTGCAATGACTACATTGCTAGCAATATCATGCGAAAGTTCAACCAGTTGTATGATTGTGCTAAAACTACGACTAAATACGTGTTGTATACCGGCCAGAAGATTATTCCATTCAAGAAACTCAGTTATATTATTACGTTGCGTAGCGAATGTGCCACAAGCTGAAGACGAAGGAGAGCTGACGGTGAAAGAAGAGGACGTTTCAGCAGTTTCGGTAGTGCTGATCTGTGTGGGCTGCCCCCGGTCTGCACCTTCTCAAAGTAAACCCCTAACACTACTGTGGACGTAACAGAGTGGTGGATGTGCCGGGGTACGACGTCCAACAACGGAAGCGTTACTGCTGGGACTTCGCCGGAGTCGTCGCCTCGCCGGCTTGCCTCCGCCGCCGCCCGCCATGTCCGACGACGAGGACACTCGTAGAACAGCGACCAACAGTGCCCGGGAAACCGCGCAACCGCGCTCAGCAGTGCCTGGCAGCCGTACAAAGAGCCTCGTACCTCCTCCGGGAAACCAAATGAAGATGTTGAATAGTGCCTCAACCACTATAAGCGGGCGAGTCAGTACAACAAATGGAATGCTGCCTCTCAGTGAATGAACGCGGTTTTCTACTTAACTGACATTGCCGTCGTGTGGAACGAAAACCACGAAGAAATACTAACAACTTGGGACCGCTTTGTTGAAGAAATAAGGAAGTGTTTCGGCAATTCAGCAGCGAAAAAGAGACGCGCTGAGCAGACCCTTTCCCAAAGAGCTCAACTAGCTGGTGAGATGTGTACGACGTACACAGAAGAGATCTTGAAGTTGTGCCGGCAGGTGAATTTGGACATGTCCGAAGAAGACAAGGTCGGGCATTTGCTAAAGGGCATCGCCAGTGGACGTGTACAACCTTTTAATTAGCCGCGAAGATGTCACTTCAGTATCTGATGTAATACGGCACTACCGCTCTTTCGAGGCATCGAAGCAGCACAGAATAACACCGAAGTTCGGTCGTCTGGCCAATGTTACCACGGTGTCCAGCATAGACACGACACCAACTGTCGACCTTTGCACCACTATACGCGAAATCGTACGAGAGGAACTGCTCAGGCATGACCTTGTGCCACGTGCATTGGGAAGTACCTCACCATCTTACTTCCCACAAGATACGACTGCCTCGCAGCTTTCAAATTCTGAGCACGCATCCGTCAACGCAGCGCCGACTGCGGAACCCAGACGCATTCCGCAGTCAAGCCGGAGTTGGCTTCCGAGGACACCGCACCCCGAGCGCAGTCGTCTAGATGCTCCACTGCGTCGGCCGGCTAGCGATTATGCTGAGTATCGCGACTACCCGAGCACTCGTGCATACATCAACGTGCCCGAATACTTTAAAAGACAGCGACGTTTCCGCCCCGCTTCTGTGTGCTACAGCTGCGGCCTGACAGGTCACATATCGCGGTATTGTGATCGCCCCGAATGCCACGCTATGACCGGTCGCCACCCTATGTGCAGCAGGCTAGTGTCCAACCTTTCCGCGAGCACTGGTATAACCAAGGTCGTCCAAACAGCAGCTTCTGGCATGTGACACACGCGGAATGAGTCGCCAGCCTCTGACCGAAGTGTGACGCCACATCCAGCCCCTCGACTGCGCCGGTCGACATCGCCACGTCGGCGCTCTGCTTCACCACATCAGGAAAACTAGACAGCGCGGCCGATGGGGGTGAGGTCGCTGGTGACACGCTGCGAAAAGACATTCCTCCACCGGTGTTTATGTTGAAAAACAAAGTGCAAATTCTTGTTGATGGTGTAGATACAATGGCCTTGGTGGACACTGGTGCTACTGTTTCGATTATGAGTGCTTCTTTTAAAGTGCGTTTAGGACACAAAGTTACGTTCCGGTGGGAGAATGTTGTAACATTCTCTGGTGTGAATGGCGATCCGTTGCACCTCATTGGTGTTTGTACTGCAGAAGTATCGCTGGGCGATCATGTGTTCACGAAAGAATTTACTATTCTCTCAGAGCACCCATGACATAATTCTTGGCATTGGCTTCCTTAGATTGTGTGCTGCCTCTGTCGATTGCAGAAACGGAGAGATGTACTTTAGAGACCTTGTACCTGACGGGCTTATGAGGAAGCGAACAGTGAATGTGGTTCTCTCCAAGTTCTTGAAGATTCCGCGGTTCCAGCATTTTGTGTCTTGTGCGTCCCCGTAGCTTCTGATATTCGCAACAGCGAGAGGGTGTTTGACGCTATGGTGGAGTCCATTCATTTGAACTGCATGAAGAGCACGTTAGTGCACCATTGTATAGCGTCAGTTGTGCAAGGGCGTACTGGAGTATGGGTAATTAACTGTTTGGACAGAGTCAGCTGTTCTGCCTGCAGGCCTCAAACTCGCCATATGCAAAAAATACGCATCGACGGCTGTGGCTGTTCTCAATGACTCTCCAGGGGGCGATCCAGTGAGCAGCTATTTAGACGATTCCAAAATTCTGGATATGATCGACAAGGATCTCACACCATGAAAGCGCCGTATGCTTCTCGACGTTCTGTTAAAGTACCTGCCCATTTTTTTATTTTTCTCAGAAGAACACTACGCCCTTTATTCCCGCTTTCCGTATACGCCACAGGATCAATACGGGGACCGCCCCTCCGGTTAGACAAAAGCCCTACCGAGTGTCACCGTCTGAACGCAAGATAATCGACGACTAGGTGCGTGAAATGCTGTAGAAAGGCGTCCATCCAAGAATCATCCAGCCCTTGGGCAGTTCCGGTGATGCTTGTGAGAAAGACGGTTCCTGGAGATTCTGTGTCGATTATCGCCGGTCGAATTCGATCACAAAGAAAGACGTTTATCCGTTCCCACGAATCAATGACGCCCTAGATTGTCTTCGTTCGGCGTTATGTTTCTCTTCTATAGATTTACGTTCCGGGTACTGGCATATTCCTATGCATTCGGCGGACAAAGAGAAGACGGCGTTCATTACACCGGACGGACTTTACGAATTCAACGTGATGCCGTTTGGCTTGTCTAACGCGCGCGCGACATTTGAAAGTTCCTGGACACCATCTTACGTGGCCTAAAGTGGAACATCTGTATGTCTTACCTTGATGATGTTGTGATATTCGGGCGCACATTTGTGGAGCATAATGAACGAGTGCGTGTTGTTCTGGAATGCCTTAGAAATGCTGGGCTTGTTCTTAGTTCGAAGAAGTGCCGTTTTGGTCAACGACAAACGTTAATTCTTGGACACCTCGTCAGCAAGGATGGCATCAGGCCGGACCCTAACAAGACAGTGGCAGTGGAAGCTTTTAAAGCACCTCGCTTCACGAGGGAGTTTCGTAGATTCTTCGGCCTGTGTTCTTATTTTCGCCGATTTATCCCTGCATTTGCCGATGTTACCTTTCCCATGCCTTCCCTTAATCGCCAAGGCGCTCGTTTTGAATGGACACATGATTGCGAGACTTCCTTCAACCATATGAAGTTTTTACTCACGTCACAACCTATTCTCTGGCATTTCGACCCTTCCGCACCGACTGAGCTTCATACGGATGCAAGCGCCACTGTCATCGGCGCTGTTCTAGCCCAGCGCTACAATCAGAAAGAACATGTTGTTGCATACGCAAGCCGCAGTTTGAGCAAGCCAGAACGTAATTACACTGTGACAGAGCCAGAATTTGTGGCTCTCGTCTTTGCTTTGCGGTGATTCCGCTTCTGCCTGTATGGTCATCACTTTCAAGTTGTCGCTGACGACCATTTTCTCTGCTGGCTTGTGAACCTACGAGATCCGTCCGGCCGTCCTGCACGTTGGGCTCTCCGCGTGCAAGAGTACGACTTCACGATATTGTAAAAGAGCGGCAGGAAACACGCTGATGCAGATTGCCTTTTACGGATGGCACCTAACACGACGGTGTGCGACGCTGAAAACTTCGATCACCTGATTGCGTCACTACCACCACTATTCCCGGATAAGACAACGTTTGAGACTCAGCAGCGTAAGGACCCGAGGTTGGACCCATTATTCGCCGCCGCGCGAGCGTCTACAACACAAGGCCGTTTCTGCGTTCGAGATGGACTACTGTATAACAAGGCGTTCTCCGCTACGGGTGCCCGTTTTCTGCTGGTTGTTCCGGAGACACTGCGATCATCCGTGCTACGTGTGATGCACGATGACGCCACTTCGGGCCACCTGGGAACTGCGCGGACGCTCCATCGAACGCAGGAGTGCTTCTACTGGCCGCGCATGCGCCAGTCGGTTGAGTCGTATGTAGCCAGTTGTATCCAATGCCAGGCGCACAAGTCGCTTACTGTTGACCCAGCTGGACCTCTACAACTGGTGACGCCTCCCAGTTCTCCATTTGAGCAAGTTGGCATTGACCTCATGGGGCCTTTCCCGCGTTGATCTAAAGGAAACTATTGGATTGTAGTGTATGCTTACCATCTCACCCGTTACTGCGAGAAGGCCGCATTGTCATCCGCGACTGCTAGCGAAGTCTGCTCCTTCCTACTGCATTCTGTCATACTGCGACATGGCCCACCCAGAGTTATAATAAGTGACTGCGGACGTCAGTTTACAGCAGAAGTCGCTGAGCAGCTCCTCCGTATGTGCGCCTCCGAAATCAAACACTCTACGCCTTACCACCCGCAGACGAATGGCCTCACGGAGCGCACAAATAGGACACTGGTCAACATGCTTTCAGTGTACGTTGAAGCCATCCATGAGAACTGGGACAACGTCTTACTGTTCATAATGTACGCATTTAGCACCGCACAACACGAGACGACAGGTTACAGCTCGTTCTTTCTCCTTTACGTTCTAACCCCACGCTATACTCTGGAGACAATATTTTCCTTTACTGACAACGCCGACCCTTCTATGGACGAAACTCTTTGCCTCGCCGAAGAAGCTCGTCGTATTGCCCGCCTGCGTACTACAGCGTCATAAGGCCAATCAAAGATCCGCTATGACAGCATGCGTCGACACGTCACCTATTATCCGGGAGACTGTTTGGCTGCGGAAGACCTCGCGAAAGCGTGGCTTGTAACAAAAACTACTTGCCCATTACACTGGACCATTCGTTGTCCTCGACCGCTTGAGTGCAGTTGACTACCGAATAGCGCGAGTGACTACCAACGGAAGACGCTCTACCAAAACCGAGGTCACGCATGTCGCCCGCCTGAAGCCCTACACTCGTCGAGATGCTGAAGGACGTGCGGCTCGCTTCGTCTGCGGGGGCGAAGGGGGGGGGGGGGGGGGTAATATTACGTTGCATAGCGCATGGGCCACAAGCTGAAGAAGGAGAGCTGACGGTGAAAGAAGAGGACGTTTCAGCAGTTTCGGTAGCGCTGATCTGTGTGGGCTTCCCCCAGTTTGCGCCTTCTGAAAGTAAACCCTTAACGACTACTGTGGACGTAACAATATGTTTGATGGATATGACGACCAAATGGCCTGCCGAACAACTCGCAGAGCTTCGTTTTGCAAAGGTCTCAACTGGTCAGTTCTTCTTCGTCCGTGTCGTACCATATGCGCGCTGTTCCCTTCAAATAAAATATCACGTTGGCCAGCTTCATTAAAGGGTTCCACCTGTGGTAATCGCTGACGCGCTCGTACATGGCCACCCGATCTTCCACGTCCACTTTGTCATCTTCCGTGCCTGAGAAGGTTCCTGGATCTCGTGGGGGCAGAAGAATCACAGGAGCCTGTGGCTGCGGCGCCGCCCCATCAGCCATCGCCGAGGAACCGAGACGGCGACCGCTCCGAAGTTCCGTGTTGGTTGAGCGAGGAAACGCAGGGCAGGCGTACCCAGCACCTCCACCACAAATGTTACGGGGATACTTATATTTACAATATATACAAAGGCAAGTACCAAAGAACACTAATGGCAGGCCCGAGTCTTGCTCGAACACTTCGTTTCCTTTTTCCCGTGTCCTGCGTACAGAGTGAACAATATGTTTATGAATAATGTGCTCAAGCAGCTTCCCGAAATTAGAAGTAATATAGGCCTGTAGTTGGAGAGGAGTTGTCTGTTTCCTGATTTATGCAGAGGCAGGATCTTAGCTAACTTCCACGACTTGGAGACTGTGCTTGAAGACACGGATTTTTGAAAGATTATGGCCAAATAACGTGAACATCTGAGAGCGTATATCACCACAAAGCTAACTGGAATATTATAGGGCCAGTAAACTTCGTGTCTAACTTGAGCATCAAGTTTAGGATGCTATTTTTATTAATGACCATGTCGCGCATGGACAGTTCAGGCTGAGAACTTCTGATCAACCCTAGCAAAAATTCCGAATAGAGAAACCAATAGCCTATTGGGTTATTGACACATACAGGCCTATTAGTCTATTGGTTCTGTATTTGCCAATTGGAGCTATTATATTGGTGTATTGGTTCTCTATTTGTCTATTGAATCTATATTGGTGTATTGGCCCTGATTTGCTTATTGGAGCTATATTGGTGTATTGGTTCTGTATTTCTCTATTAGAACGATATGTGTATTGGTTCTGTATTTGCCTATTGGAGCAATACGAGTGTATTGGTTCTGTATTGGCCTGCGGGTGCCTTAATCAGTGCCCACAGTCACACAGAGAGGCCACAGTGTGGCAAAACCCCTGGAACGATAAAGAGTACAACAATGAGCGATGCACATATATTTTCGATATCACTGTTACAAGAAAAATACCACTTTTGTCTTCAATTTTGCAGGCGACTGTTTTTCTGGGTCAGGTATATCTCTGCAGGACCTCTTCAGGGTTGTTACAGTTGTGCTCCAGGTAGTGCCTGAAAATGCTTTTTAAAAAACATAGACATAATTAAAGGTCACAAAAGTGAAGTATTTCTTTTTTTCTATCATACATTGCATAAAAATTTGCATTGCTACAGTATAAAAAAATCTACACCTTTTGAAAATTGCGAGAGCTGTGAATTATGGCAAAAAATTGCATGCGATGCTTGCGCCTGGAGCATACCTTTGACAGCATCATATATGGCAATATCCAGAAAAGGTTTGTCCTTGTCCTATTCAATACTGTGTCCGCGATGGTTTTGTCGATGAGGCTTGCGCTTGAAAATGTCGGCCCGGCAGGCTCATGAACAAAAGTTCGACATTTGTGGTACTGCATCGAATGTTCACGTGAAGGTTTCTATAGCGACATGCCATCACTTGGGAAAACCTGTGGCAAGATAACCATAGTAATTATGTCAAAAATTCTGTTAAACAGGTGGTTATGTAAATTCGGTTAAACAGGTGGTTATGCCAAGCAACATTATTTACTTTTTGGTGATTACGTTATGTAACAGCAATCACTAAACTGCACCCTAATGCAATGAGCCAGTGAAACAGTTAACTGCTTGTTTTCATTGGCCTGCAACATTCACCAAGTTACGAAAAAGAGAGCATTGGATATGCGCAGGTTGAGTTCACTACCAATACTAATGTTTGAGCTACATTAACTGAATACTGTAAGGAATATTATTGTAGGAAGCTGCAAACTGAAAAAAAGCAGCCCAAGCTGTGCAGAGGCCTAGTCAGATCGTGCATGTCAAATTAATGACAAACAAGAATTATAGCAGGGCAGTTGTTTTTTGTCACTTGTATTCTAATACGAATGCAATTCAAATGGAGCGCACCTTCGAAGGAACACGCATTTAATGCACATGAAAACACTGGGCATAGTAGTATACTGTACAGCCATGCGGTGCCATTGTGTGGCACGATCTTGCATCTTTTACTAGAAGCCCGCGCCTCTAAATTCCGATAATATATCTCGATTTTGTTCCTGACCCATTTAAGGCTGAGAAAAAAAAGGAACTGCGCTAGTCTACAGAGCCAAAGAGAAAAAGATCTCATTGGCTATAATAAACATTAAGGCATCGTTACTTAGTCTTTCGGGGTATACAATAAAAGCTGCCAGTCATTGCTTTGCTAAATGAATGTAGAGCTCCGATTTTATTCTGATGACTTGAGGTTGTTTAACGTGCACCTATTCTGCCCCCATCGATACGCGGCCGCCGTCGTCGTGATTCGATGCCGCGACTTCTATCTTCGCAAGCTAAACCTAAAGCCGCGAAGCCACCACGCGTGTACCTAATACAAAAAGAACTTATATCAATCTTTTTCATGTTCACCTCGGTGACAACACGCAGGCGAAGCGTGCCTCTATCTTTACCCATTTCATGATATTGTGTTTGCCTAACAGCGATCACTCGATCCTCCCTTATAAGGAAACGACAAAGAACGATGCGGAGATCTTGCATACATGTTAATCTACGCTACCACTCCTACTACGGCGGCAGAATACGTGTACCAACTGCTACGGCCAAGATAGCACAACGGCACTCAGAGCTAACCGATCCCAAACAAGCCTCCTCAGCCTCCTCACGCAAGCGAGCCCGACCGTTCCTTGACGGCCATCATTAGTTGCGTATTCAAGCTCAACACGCTCAAAACAGATGCATTAAAGCATAAAACTAATAAAAATATATACCAACATAAAACGAAAATAAAGGTGCATACCTCGCGTAAATCATACATTTGAAAGCTGAGTGACATAGGCAAAAGTGTGGAAAAGCCATGTCGATAAACAATGTGAAGTTTGGGCACACGTGGTAGTACATAAAACAAGTCAAGCCATAGCCGCCATGGCCGCTGGTTGTACTTGTTGCATGTGCACGACATGTGCTACGCACTTGTGATGGTTTTTTTAGTGTAGAATCGAGGGCAAGTCGTCTTCGTAACTTAATTTATGCTGGTTGTATTCAGCATTCTCATCCCCGGAAGAATTTGACTTCAAGTCACCGCGTCACAACTGTTTTCGCCCATGACAACACAAATTTTTCGATCCATTGTGTCATCTTCACTGCTTTCCTCTGTGACGATGCGACCATTTGAAGGTAATTATACCGCTTATGTTTTCAATGCAAGCTGCTCTGTATCCCGGCGTAGAAATGCTGCAACACGATGCCAGTAGCTTGAATGTTGATACTACGGATCGTTGCACTGACAGAATGTTTATTGTTCTATAGTTTGTATGCATTATATACTCTTCGTAGATATTCGATTATGCAATTTTAATAACCCAAGACCCTATGCAACAATGCTCTTTCTAAAAAGAAGAAAAAGAAAGAAAAGTTGGCGCGAGCGTTGTACCATTGATCCTATGATATAAGTGACCGAAAGCTGTCAGCTGCCGCACCAATATTATTGATCATGTAGGATACCCGCTTTTTGTGCTACAAATAGCCAATCAATACACCCTCTGTAGGTCAAATATCCAGCCAATAGCTATTGGTTATTTGACCAATACATCCTCTATTTGCCTAAAGACACCAATAGCTGCCTGCTCTATTGGACTAATACACCTATTATTGGTCAAATAGAAAACCAATACCCACCTGCTATTGGACCAATACAAACGCTATTGGTCAAATAAGAGACCAATAAGGGGTAGCTATTGTTCTTTATTGGTACCAATAGGAATCTGATACAACCTATAGAACTCTAATAGATTTCTTATATAACGTATAGAAATTTTGTGTCGGACCAATAGAAATTTCTATTGGAATTTTTGCTAGGGAAATGGAGAGCATTGTCGTGCGTAAAAACTGACTTAAAATGGATATTAAACGCACTAGGCTATTTTAATGGCGCCTGAAACAGCCGTGCATGCCAGCTAATATAAAGGAAACTGTATGAGATCTAGATGGGGCAATACAACACCAGAATTTCCGGGGGTTCGGTTGCAATAATGTAGGAAGTTCAACTTTAAAATAAAAGTTCTTAACACTTTGCATTTTGTTTGGCAGATCTATCAGAGCAGTGTTAAAACGACTGATAACGTCTCCATTACCCGTGTTTTTCAAGCTGCGCAGACGACGAACGCGACGTCACGTTTGCAGCAGGCTGCGATTCACCCATGGAATCTGCGTATTTCTTTTTTTTTTTTTTTTTTGGTCTTGAGGGGAACAAGCTGATCAATGTATAACTTCACGATATTCTCATGTGCGCTGACCAATGTGTCAACATGACCATGAAGACTAAGTGCATGAAACGAATCAAAGTTGGAAGCTAGGAAATCTGCTATAGATGCGTCATCAGCATGAGCGATGTCATGAAAATGAGCACTACTAGACTGCTGTTGAACTAGAGCAGATGGAAGGGATACGTTCACAGATTGTCGTCAGAAATACCACAAATTACATCACATTGAAATGCATTTTGAACTACCCGAGAACTGAGGAAAACGAGGCGTAAGAGAGCGTTATGGCGAGAATGTACAATTTGAGTAAGGTCCAGCGTTAGTCAAATAGATACGTGTTCCTTACAAATAGAAATGTCTTGCCCAGTGCAAATTTTTGTTGGCCAGTCGATACCAGGTGCATTAAAGTCCCCTAGGAAGACAATTTCTGAGGTGCCGTGGTCGTGTTAGTGCATAAATGTGCTAAGCCTTTGCAAATATTCTAAGGAAGAACCTGGTGCGCGGTAGCATACACGAAAAATTATTGACAGTTTATGTAGACAGAGCTTGCACCAAGCAAGTTCAAAGTCAGGTGTGTCAGGGAGAACGGAAAATTTTATGTCTGAACGAATAACTAACGCAACACCACCACCATTGCCGTGTGATCAGTCATTGCGTTCTCCAAGATAGCTGGCCGGGGTAAATTCACAATCAAGCAAGTCATTGTGTAGCCAATTCTACGCTACGGGCACCACGTGGGGACAGTACGATGTAACAAGTGCAAGCAAAAGCATGAGCTTGTTATCAATACTTCTGGCATTTAAACACAAAATACTTAGATATTTAGAATTTGCTGGTAGTCAACGAGAAGCTGCTTTAGTTTTAAAAGCAAAAGATTTTTGTAACGGCAGTAGGATCGTGCTTCAGATAATCTGCATTATTATCCCAGACGTAGCGCACGTCAATATGGCCGATGCGCGTGGCCACCATCGACGAAGAAGACGAAGCTCCTAAACTGCAGCATGCATGTAGCAATATAATCAATATAGGCATGATCGTACCGTAGTTTTACTTTGGATCCATTATCTCGATAACCAGAGGCTGCGTCCCACAGTTTCTTTCGTAAGGCGCGCACATACGAGGATAAAACTTCAGCTTTATGTATAATGCAGAGCCTTTCAGATTTGTGACATTTTTCTTGACACTCATTTTTCCCTGTAATCAAGAATATTCATTATGACTGGTCGTGCTCTCCCTCCCTTCACGTGGTCTTCCTACACACTGCCATTGCTAAATATCTGGACACGTTATCCGAAGACGCTCAGCTAGCACTCGTTTTAGAGCATTCAACAAAGAGTCAGAATTTTCATCAAGCGTTTCCGACAAGCTGTGTAAAAGAATATTCTTTCGACGAGGACGGTCTTCTAAATAACCGGACTTTAAAGTAAGTCTAGTGAACGAGTCCCATAGTGATGCGGTTTCCGAGTTTAGCGTGTCATGTATGGCACCACTATGAGTAATAGCTGTGGAACGGCTGTATCAGCGGTATGGCACCTTAATGTTGTGTGTGTGTGTGTGTGTGTGTGTGTGTGTGTGTGTGTGTGTGTGTGTGTGTGTGTGTGTGTGTGTGTGTGTGTGTGTGTGTGTGTGTGTTTTAGTTATGCGTTTGCAGTTTGTCCATATGCAACACCTAAGGGTGGTGTGTGCGCCCTTATAGGTGTTGCATACGTGCAAACGGTCAATGCAAAACCTTTTTTTTTGTCAGGCTGGCTTTAGTGCTACATTTCGCATGAGCTGAGATGTTGACGACTTTCAAGAAATTGTTGCTATTATACAGGCTTTTCCTATATTAGAGGGGCCCTCTAGTAAGGTCCATTTCCGCTGCATGTTGCGTATACTGAAGGGCGGTGTTAGGATCAGCATAGGCAGCTGCTAATGGTTGTGGAGGGAGGCTACATGCAGTAGCCGACGACGCTACTTTTCGGCGACAAAAACCGTGGGGAGCGCGTACTGCCCGCATTCTCACGGATGGCCATCGCTGCACAGCCGTCTCGGAAGAGACAACTGCATTGTTTTGGATGCTGCCCCGACGGCCGGGTTCGCCACTTGCTGAAGTTGAAGACCGCCAGCAGGGAGCACTCGCGGTGCATTGACGCACGGGAAGTTTCAGGAATCCGTGGACCGTCATCCAGTGCGTCATGCGGTGTGTGCGCGCGTTCGTGCCGCTTTTGTGACGAGAACTTCTCGGCCGCACCAACGCAGCGGGAGTGGCGCAGCAGTGCACTGGACAATGAGACCTGCTGCCAGCCGGTGGATCTACGGCTGCCCAAGCATGAGAAGGCGCCAGCGTGTCGGGAAAAGAACGGGACCGGGAAGAGTGCATTTATTTGTGCTGTGGCTGTTTTCAGTGAGCCTCTTCCCCGGACTGCACTTTAATCCCGTGTTCAAGGAATCCGCTGCTGCAACTGGGTCCCGTCAGTTTCCAGCGTAGAAGCAGCGAAAGCGAGGCCGTGACCTCCTCCCTTCGAGGGCGGAGACGCCACTTGTAGTTCGACCGGACGCTATTGTATATACCACGTATATAATACGAGCACAAACGCGCTCAATCAGTTTCCTTCATCATCATGTAAAATAAACATCATCTCTCTTCTTCTCAAAAACGTCATCGTCTCGGAGTCCGCTCCGTACTTCGCCAACATACGAAATCACCGGATACATGACGGCGCCGGATGATACGCCGAAAGGAATCATCCGAGGGATACGGTAACCCCGAAGACATTGACAAAAACCTAGTGAACTAGAGGAACCCAGCCGTATTACACGCCAAGAGAATGGGTCGCACGAGTCACGATATCATCATGTTCCAAGGCACGTACATACCACGTTACGTGTACTACCGGAGTTTTGAGTAGCGATGCGTACTGTACAAGAAGCAATATGAAACATGTTACGCGGCCCCGCCACGGTGGTCTAGTGGCTAAGGTACTCGGCTGCTGATCCGAGGGTCGCGGGATCGAATCCCGGCCGTGGCGGCTGCATTTCGATGGAGGCGAAATGTTGAGGCCCGTGTGCTGTGCGATGTCAGTGCACGTTAAAGAACCCCAGGTGGTCGAAATTTCCGGAGCCCTCCACTACGGCGTCTCTCATAATCAGAACTGGTTTTGGGACGTTAAACCCCACAAAACAACAAACAAACATGTTACGCGTGCAGAAAACTAAGACACGGAGCGGACGTCTGTCCACAGCCGCAAGTGAAAAGGTGCCGTGGATGTGGCAGCGCCGAGCCCACCCTGGATCATCAATGGGAGCCTAAGTGCCTACCCTGCGACAGGGACCATCCGACTGGTTACAGGAAATGCAAGGCCAGGTTTAAGACCCCCTAAATGATCAAGAAGCGACAATGGGAGCGAAAGCTACAAGAAAACGCCTCGAGAGAACGACAACCCACGGAGAACGAAAAGCGCGTTGACAACGCCGGAGCGTTCGATGACGGACGCAACATTTTTCTCAGTTTTGTAGATAGGGCTGTGAATGAAAGGTTACAGAATGTGGTCAGTTTAATTTGCAGATATGTAGATGACTACTTAGCGGTAGTAAGAAGTGATAACTTTGCACAGTTGCCTGGATCGGTTCTGCAGGTTTTCGAAGAATGTGGTTATGGGTTAAAATTCACTATGGGGTTGCCTTGTGAGAATAAACTACAATTTATAGATTTGCAATTAAAATTTGGAGGTAATCACGTGTGTTGGCGGTGTAATCCTAGCGCAGGGAAGCCTCGCCTTAATTACGGGTTTGGCCACTCGAAGTTAATCAAATATGGCGTGGCCTTCGCTTGCATGCGTGCTGCTCTGACACGCTCGTGCCGTGAGTGAATGTTAGTTTTTCAGATCAGGTTAACAGTTAATTAAGGAGGGCAATGTATCCGGATTCCGTGCTCAAGATGACCGCCAATAAACTCATTAAATGGGTTAAGTCTCAAGAGAAAGGGAAAGATGTAGACAATGAAGACAGAAGTACCCAAGAGGAAGTTGCCGTGATTCCTTGCTTTCATGAGATATCTCATGGTCTTAAGAAGGCACCAAGGCATTTTGGGGTTAGGGTGGCATTTTCCGCGCCCGTCAAGACCGGCACCATATGTGCAGCTGTGCAAAAGAAGTTTTAGAGCATAAATAACAAAAAACAAGGAGGGGGTGTTGGTTTAAGCACGAAGACGATAAGTGTGTCGTTCCTTGTGCCACTAATGTAGTTTATAATATTCCGTTGTCCTGTGGTGCATCTTACATCGGCGAAACAGGCCGTTGCCTGAACACGAGATTAAATGAGCCCAGGTGAGCAGTAAAGAAAAAAGAGCACGTTCATTTGGTCACCCATTGCAAGAAATGTGAATGTAATCCCATCATTACTAACACAAGTGTTGTTTTATTCAGACATAAAAATTACACCATAAGGGAGATTGTGGAAGCCTGTCTTATAAAAAAGGAGGAAAGAATTGCGTTAGTGAAGCGTCGCTTAATCTCTTGGATGAAGAGATCAGGTTTTTGGAGGACACGTAGGACACAATCAGTAGAAGCCTTGTTGCGCTTATCCGCTTTGTCTGGCATGACACGCCCATTACGGTTCACGTGTTGTTCCCTTTTATATAAGTGCAATATTTTCAACAAAATTTCAGTTGACAGTCAGCGCTCGTGTCGTCTCTCCTTGTCTTCGGTCCTTGTTTGTGTGCGCTGTTCCACTATGACAGTATACCAACTCGCCCAACTTGCCACTTTGCTCACAAATTACGTCAACGCGTGCTGGGAAACCGGACGGGTACGACAACAATGGAAAACTGAGCACGTAGTGCTAATGCCGAAGCCGGGCAAACGACTGCAGCTAGAGAATCTCAGACCGACCTCGCTGACCTCGTTCTTGGGGTAGGTAATGGAGCATGTGGTCCTCACAAGACTGACCAGCTACCTCGAGGACCACGACCTGCTTCCTCACACGATGCTAGGATTCAGGAGAAACCTTTCTACGCAGGACGCGATGCTGCAGATAAAACACGAAGTGATAGATAGCCCAACCAGGTCCACCAAGACCATACTAGGCCTGGAACTTAAGAAGGCCTTTGACAACGTAACGCACGTAACCGTATTGGCCAAAATGCAAGAACTCGGCCTCGGCGAACGAACGTAAAACTGCGTTCGAGATTTTCTCACGCATAGAAAGGCAAAGCTTACTTTCGGAGAGTTCACTTCCGAAGAGATAGATTTGGGTAACGCCGGCACACCGCAGGGATCGGTTATGTCGCCCATGCGGTTCAACGTAGCTTTCGTGGGCCTGCCAACTAAGCTACAAGAAACTGAAGGGCTCAATCGCACCTTCACGCTGATGGCATTACGCTGTGGGTTGCGGAGGGCTGCGACGGGCACATACAACAAACGTCGCGACGTGCGATCGAGGCGTTTGAGCAGTACTTCAAGAACACCCGCCTGAGCTGCTCTGCGGAAAAATCGGGACATTTAGTTTACAAACCAACGCGAAGAGGCCGCGAGCCGAACGGCGCAATGAACGATGAAGGTCGCGGTAGGGTTATACGACTGGCGACTTCCGACTCGGGCCCAGAGTAGATACATGAGCGTTCTGGGCTTACACATCGCCGCAAACGGCCACAAAGGGCGAGACCTACAGAAGACTGGAAGGCGCGGTCGCTCAGACCATCAGGTGACTGAGACGCATAGCTAACCGGCCCAGCGGCATGAAAGAGGGCAACATGATCCGGCTGGTTCTGGCCTTCGTAATGAGCCGAATAACGTACGTGGCACCCTACCTTAAGTTGCAGGCAGCAGAGAAGACGAAGCTGGATGGATTAATCAGAAAGGCTTACAAACAGGCGATAGGGCTCCCGATCACCACAAGCACAAATGAAGCAGTCCGCAACTTCTCCAACGGCCGAGTCTCCACTGAGGCGTTACGAATTCTACTTGCGGGAAAAAAAAACATATCTCCCCCTACGGGAAACCATGGTGGGATCCGAAAGCGTCGCGGGGGGTGCGCACCGAGCTTCCGTTTTGTTTCACTTGGCAACACAACCCAATGAAAGTTAGAATGAAAGAATGTATTGAGAAGAGAGGAGACGTTTGTGCGGGTTTGTTGCGTCTTGCTGTTCTGCGGGCAGACTCGCGTCGCCTCGTCGCTTCGAGATCGGGAGCTGCCGCTCGACACTGCCGTTGCGCTTCGACTTTCCGATCCCGGAGTTCGGGATCGGCTTGATAACGCTGACGTTCCACTTCGGCGTGCAGAGCCCGTGTTGCTTCTGTAGAAGTTCCCGGCCGACGTTGACGTTTACTTTCGGTTTCCCTGGCCCGAAGTTCGCGGTCCGCTTGCCGGCGCTGACGTTTACGTTCGGCTTCCCGAACCTTGTTCCTCTGCTCCACGGCGGTGGCTCTGGCGCTGCAACTAGCGCCGACGTTGACGCTGCTGATGGCGTTTCGCACATCGTTGCACAGAGAGAATGACGGAAGCACAGCGAACGCGCGCTTTACACTGTGCCGCCTACCGGCGTACCCTTAGAGAAAGAGGGAGAGAGTTATATGCAATGATTTGCTGCGCCGAATCTGTGGCGGAGAGGGGGAGGGGAGGAGGAGGAGAGCGCACGCCTGCGTAGGAGAGGAGAATGAGGGAGAGTTGCGCATGTGCAGTCTGGGTGCGGACGCCGCAAAACGGACACTTGCTTGGGCGCCCACAAGGTGTAAACATCCCTATTCTCATTTTTAGAGGCTCTCGCATCTAAAAATGAGGATAGAGACGTTTACATCTTGTGCGCGCCCGCACTCACCAGCTCGCTCGCCGGCATTGAGGCGGCACACGGGGCGGCTCGAGGGCTTACGGCCCGAGCCTCCACCGTCAACACCGCCGCCGCGAAGTCTAGCGAGGAGTGGGAGGATCGCCTCAACAGTTTCAGGGACATAACGCAGCACTACAGACTGCCCAGATGCAAATTTCCACCACCACACCCCCGCTGCGCACTGACACGCGCCTTGCAGGACCACAATATAGTTTTCCAACCAACCAACCAACCAACCAACCAACCAAAAACAACAAGAAACAGGTGGTCACGTGGGGACATCTGCAGACAGGAACTTTTCCGAATACCGTGATCTTAACCCAGGCAGCACAGATGCTCGGGCCAATATTGTTTTTTTTTGTTGGCTTACGGAGGTCCAATGAAGACCCTGTGATACCACTCATAAGCCAGCATTGGAAATCCCATATATAAAGGCCTTCAACAATGGCGCATCATAACCATTCAATTTGCAATATTGTTTCTTTCATCCTGTAAAGAAGGCAAAAGTGGGCCATAGTTGCCACTCAGCATACATTATTGCTGGGGCCAGTCCACAAGGATGGTAATGATGGGTCAGTTTCCACATAGTCCTACAATATTGGTTATGTAATGGCGGCAGGCTGTATATATTGTCCAATCTCACTGCATCGCCAATGCCGGACTTCCAATTTTCTGTGTCGGACAATATTGTCCACACACAAGAGTTGTAGCATCAATGCTGGTAACATTGGCAGGTACACATGGTGGCAAGTACACATATTTCCAGTTTTAGCAATATGAAGGGACCACTAGCTCGACTCGGTGCTGCGAATGAGCTCAGAAAAGCCATTGTGTTTGTATTCAGCGCAGCAGGAAAAATTATCTCTATAATTTACGCAATTGTTTATTTGCGCACCTTCTAGCTAAGTGTGACAGAAACGAACTGCGCGAAAAACACGGACGAGGAAGACACACGCACAAGCGCTTGTGCGTGTGTCTTCCTCGTCCGTGTTTTTCGCGCAGTTCGTTTCTGTCATGCGTTACCAACTCGCCCAGCATTCTATCCTTCTAGCTAAGTGTGTGTGCAGCAGGCTAGAACGTGCACGTTGGAAGTTGAGCAAACTACATCTACAACGCCATGATATGGTCCAAAATGCCCAGCAGCAGGTTCGTGGCTTCCGAGCTCACGTGCATGGCATAGCAGGTCACTTTAACTGCTGTGATAGTAATATTTGCAAAATAATAGAAGTAGGCTGTGTATACTGTGCAGACATTCTAGCTCGTTTCGCCAATACAGGCGAGAAAATATTGTCCCGACGTAAATATTGTCGTGCCTATGTTGTTCACATTGGCAAGTACAACCGACATATTGGAAGCAACCATTTCTTTTTCATTTCAAACAACGTTAATATATATGTACGTACCGTGTGAACTCGCATAATTAGCGCCCACACGTAATTTCTGCACTCCAATCTTTATGTACGGTTTACACAAAAATATTACTTGAGTGCTCTCCCCATGACACCCAAGCCACGTGGCGCAGGCTTCGCCATAGCCGGTCGCATTTTGATTGTTTAGTAGCGACATGTTGGCGATACCTATAAAACAAATTCAACATAGCGTTTGCCGATTAACCGAGAGCCGTGCCGCCACGAAGATTTCGACGCGTGAATATGAGCCACGCTTGATACTGGAGTTTGGAGACACCGCTGACAGCACCAGTGACGATGGTTCCGAGTCGCACATCCGCTAATGCTTGAATGTGGCCCACGAATGAATTTGGCTGTTAAAGTATGCGTTCTGTCAAGTGAAAGCTACGTTCGTTTTTGTGATACATTTCATTTTATGCATCTCAGCTCAGCACGCGTCCAGATTCTTTACACGATATTGCGGAAGTACTTGCGAAATTCCCACGTAATTTACGCACCTGGAACTCCTAGATTCATGGAGAAAAAGAAAAACACGCGTTACGTGGTACGCGAGTAAGCACGGTATAAGTTATGCATGAGTAAATACGGTATATGCAAAACGTTGGAAGGTAAAGAAAAGCCTTTGTTATCTTTCTACCTCGAACAGCAAGCACAGGAGCCCGCCGAACATCGAAGCATACCGCGGCAAGGGGGGGGGGGGGGGGGGCTGTGTGGGCTGCACTAATCGGTTTTGCTTCGCATACATGTTTGACATGTTTCTTCGTAGCGAGCTGGGGGTGAAGCAGGCGAAGCGGCTTTCACTCGGCAGACGTTTTTTGGACGTACAGGTTGTGTCGCACGGTCATCGGATATCTGCTGAAACAGGCGAGTTTCACCAAATGAGAACCCCTGCGTAGTGTACGGACACGGAACTTGCGACTGCAAACTTTTGCATAGTAAGAAAGTGACAGCCCTGCGCTTCTTTGGACGCGACATTTTAGGTGAACTGAACAGATGAGCCTCAACGTGTTCCGACAGTTCTAAAGGTTTTTCTGAAAGCATTGTACCGATTTGAGCCATTCGTTTATTTTACTCATTGTGCGTTCCGTTGTGCCCATTCCCTCATTTTGATGTGTGCGGGGTTTATTATAGCATGTATTACTGTGTATTTTCTTTAGATTTGTCTATTTGTAAACATACACGTGGTGGGCTTTGTTGTATACGTCGCGGCAGATGAAGTAATCGCTCCTAGCAAGCTGTTTTGGTTCGTGTGACTCATGTTTATCTGTTTTTTTGTCTTGTGTGAAGCGCATGTTTTCCTTTTGCTCTTTAACGGTCATTTCTTGTTCCTGGTTTTCGGTTCTTTAGAAATCGTCGGTTTGTCCCCACATACCCTCCATTCCGGATTCTGCATACAGAAACACATCACCGTAGCCTACCATTCATTATGTTGTTTTACCTGAGGAAATGTTTAATTTCTACAATTCAGCTGTTTTGTGGAATCGTTTAATGAACCTTTCTAGCTTCAGCGGCTCCACCATTTAATAAGCACGTAAACCTTAACGTGTTGTATAGTTTTAGGCGTATGTTTTCTTGTGCCTCTTCTTTTTGCTTACGGGGCTTGTACGTTTAGTTTTCTCGAGGCTGATCGTATACAGTGGACTTCAAACTTAGAGTGAATATTGATTTGTTGATTTTATCAGAACTTTCTTGTCTATCCCCTTTTCATGTCTCTTCAACTCACAAATGAAGTGCGTCACAAAGAAAGCATTTTGCTTATTTGTATGAGTGTATGTGTTCTAAAGATACGTTTCGGCATCAACATACGAGTGCATTGACCATTTATATCTGTTTTATGCCGTCGTCATTACCACGAAGCGTGAACATAACAAAATTCATTTTCCAAGCTGGCAATACATGCATGCATACTAAGTACAAAATAAAGCTATTGTTACTCCCATAATTCACTGGATATTCTTGCTTTTTGCCTAGAGCCAGAAGCCTCGGCAAAACAAACTTAAGTGCGTGCATGATAACGCTGGAAGTTTAAGTAACAGCCAATAAAAAAGGTGGGGAAAATATAGGATCAGCCAATAAAGAAGGTTGGCAAGAAATGCTGGCTCATCCAACGAGCAATGCTGCCAAAAGTGATGGAACTGCCATCAATAAAGTCTGGAAATAACTGTTCGGGCTGCCATTGTTTATACATGCTTACGAATATTGAAAATACAAACGATGAACAATGTTGGCCAAAGCCATCTTTTCCCAATTTCGCAATGTCAGACGACTGGTATCCAACATTGGACTAATCTAGTTTAAAGTGTAGCACGGGCCCCGAAATGCAATGTAGTTCCAATATTGTATCCAATGTTTTCCAAAATTGCGCGAAGGTCGGTCCTATGTTGTTGTGGTGCCTGGGTAAATCTCTGTTACCCGGAGCTTTATTCTTCAAGTTGCAGGATTTGCGAAGCCAGCTAGGGCGACCCTGAAACACATGTTATGGGAGTGCGAACGCGGTGAAGTTCCAGACGGGGACGCAGCCTCGCACCGAATGCGCTGGCAGACTGCACTGCTCAGCCTCGCCCTCGAGGACCAACTCTGGGCCATCCAGCGGGCCGAGGAAGCCTCCAGAGCTCAAGGGCTCCTGGACGACACCTAGGCGGGGATATTCGCCCGAATCCCCAAACTCGCGGGACTTTTAAAATCAAGTTGTTTCCTTCTCCTCCTAGGAGCGAATGTTCCATGCTGAGAATTAAGACGACAAAGCACTTAGAATATGCGATTTGACCCGTACGTAGCGTTTTACAAGGGAGCTACACAGCGCAATGAGCAATGTAGCGCAATCAGCAACATAGGACAGCGCAATCAGCAACGTAGGAAGGGGCATCCTACCTATGACGTCAAAACGATCGCAGCGCCGGCCACTTCAGTGGTGGGCCTCGCGGCCAATAGTCCATAAATCCATGCACGACGGACGCGCCAGTCTGCTCGGTGCTGCGTTAATGCATGGAGTATCATTGGGGAGAGTAGTACTGCTTTAAAGCACGTAAAGGAGGCTGAATGCCTGAGTAAATTTCTCTTCCGTGAGTTCCCTTCACCATTTAAATTTTAAGCTTGCTTGCACATTCTTGAATAAATGTCCAGTTTGTCATCAGGAAACAATAAGGCAGTTTGACACAGCGGCATTGAGCTTTGAGATAACAATGCGCTGGTGGCTCTGTTACAGGAAGGGAGCTTCCAGACCCTCGGTGCTCGACGGGACTCATCGGGAGTGGCAACTCGTTACCGGTGCCCAGAACGACCGGGTAGGTGTCCTCACCATACATATTTAATTAGAATTGTACCAGCAATTAGAACGCTGTAAGGCGAAATATGGGCGCAGCTGTATTTTGATATCACGATATATTAGGGAAACGATTTGGCCATGCCTCTGCGGCGACGATCGTTGTTAGCTCCAGCGGGGCTTAGGTAGCGGGAACCTTTTTGATTTTCAACAAAGCTAGTTGGTGCTACGTATTTTGGTGTTAAAAGCAAGTCAAATACTAAGTGGACTGTTAAAATGCCATTCTAGAAAAGTCACTGTTTGTTTCGTGCCATGAAAACTGCCTAGTTGGAAGAAAAAGCGTAGTTTGGTGGTCAGCATGCCGTCAGAACTATTGAAAGCGCTATCCTTGAACGGCCTCGTGACGTGCATTCGCCGATTTGTGCGTGAGGCAGGAGTAGAGTGGCTAGCAGTAGCAAGCAGAACAGAATTAGGGTGTAGCTATTATTGTGAGCAGACGCCGCAGCCAGGAGCCGTGCAGTAACCTGTTTCCTGTGACGCTTCACTGCATACCACAGCTACGTTGACAGCTAAGGTAACCCACAGCTGTGGTCCCTTGGACCGCCAACGTCATGGAGCCAATTGCAAGATTTGCCCGCTAGTGGCGCCAGCCGTACCCTACGTTGTCCTGAATTTTTCGATGGCTGTATAAAGCACTGTTGGATGTAATATTGCGTTTTAGTCGTTCTCAAGCGTTCTTCTATCACTATATACACCAGAATGGCAAGGAAATTTTTCTGACAGTAACTCACGCGAGGTAAACTCTCATGTGCTTCGGCTTTGTCTTCTTGTGCGACAGCGCCATGTGTTGAATACCGGCTGTGCATGGTCCCTTTCATCGCGACCACCAGCAGCAGAGCAACCGACTGAAGCACTAGACAATTTATCAAACGTGACAAGACACAGCGCGAGAGTGAGGCACAAGCTTAACGTCACCCAGGGCACTCTCGAACCAAGTGCGCGGAGCGAGACCGCAGCGCCCCGTTGTGGCCAGGCAGCCGCTCCGGCCGCCGGAGCCGTGGTCCGTTTACTTTCTTGGCCGATAGTACATACAGCCCCGATAACGTAAAAAAGCAGTTGCGTGCCAAAGACAAGGCTCTTGAACAACCGCCAGCAAGGCGTGCGTACACTTACAAAAATGCCATATATCGCGATATCAGGAATTGGGCATATCTGGCTATATATGGCACGTGTCTGTATGTGGCTGTATTTGCCCAAATAGTCATAGAGGCGTATGTAGTAATAAAAGACCTACACGAAGAATGCCACGGTAAATGACTGTGACATGTATCGGGCAAATACGGCCACATATGGACACGTGCCGCATGTAGCCAAGTATCCATATCAGGCCATAATCGCATATCTGGTTATATGTGGCACGTGTCCATATGTGGCCGTATTTCCCGATACATGTCACAGTCATTCACCGTGGCATTCTTCGTGTAGGTCTTTTATTACCACATACGCCTGTATGACTATTTGGGCAAATACAGCCACATAGAGGCACGTGCCATATATAGCCACATATGCCCAATTCCTGATATCGCAATATATGGCATTTTTGTAAGGGTAACCGCGGCGCTAGCCGGTACGCTCGAGCTGCGACCGCTCTCGTGCGCCACTCTGTCTACCCTGTTGCAATTTGTCAATGCAGCTAGTACAATTATTATTGGAAAAGCTAAAGGCAACTATAGGTCGTCTTACGCAGATTACTCACAGAATGAATGCTCTTGTGAAAATTAAGTGTGAATATGATGCTAACTGAAAGCGCTTGCCAAGAACGCAACTAATTTATATAGCAATGTACGCATTCGGTCAATAAAGCATGGTTTCGGATCTCTTTGTGTTTTCGGATGCGTAGTAGTTTTCGGTTCCTACAGAGTGGGTGTTGGATATGAGATATCTCATCGCGCGGTGACATCGGTTGACGCGATGACACATTCGTGCTGTTATGCTATTACTGTGACGGCCTTCCCCTCTCTTTAAGACCGCAGCGGGTTAGGCAACGGATGAGTTGTGCGCTGTTTACGCAGGCACCGGCTGACAGCCAAGCTGCTCGGTCGTGCCTCAGCCGCCATGTGCAGGCAAAGGAACTCGGACTGCTAGGTTGTGCGTCGAAAGATCTGTCCTGCGCCCGAAAGAATGAATCGTGATTAACACGTACGTACATTGAGTATAACGCACGGACCGCTCGGGAAGGAGGGTAATCGACAAGGCTGCACTGACCACGCCAGGTGCGCTGGTTCCCATAGTTAGGCGTCTAGTCCCTCGAGGGCTTCCTGAGACTGAGCTTCCCAGCTCCGAAGATGGCCACCGTTCCACTTATTAAGGTTCTATCGTCGGAGATAACGAAACGTTTCCTTCGAAGGCCATAATCAACCAACTCTGATCATAAACAGGAAAGCTGCTGCCGTCCATCGAAGCTCCTTCCATTTTATTTTCTCCCCACAGCCTTCGAGATTGTGCGCCTTTATGCGCCATTTCGGAGGCTGCTGTGTGTTTTCATATTTTGTTGCCAGATTAATACCGGCTACTATCGCCAAGGATAGACGAGAAAAAGGCGAGGCGGGAGCGAGGGTGTACTTAGCGAGGGTGATAAGGGAACGCGTCTTGCCACGCCTGTCAGCTTTCACGAACGGCTAGATGGAGTTCGCAGGCGAACAGGGCTGGGCAGAGATACCCGAATAAACATTCTGGAATAGAGATATCTATATACATTGTTTGGAAGCCTAAAGTACAGATGCTGAGGTACATTTGTAAATGACGTAGCGGGATATTTCAGAGACTTTCAGAAGGATTCCGGAATACAGATACAGCAGTACTTCTACTGAAATACTTTTTTCGATGTCGGGGATGTTCATACTCCGCAAATACATTTATTAAGTGCAGCATAATATTTAAAATGTTGCAGCGCATTAAAACTTGTAATTTATTCCTTATTTTATCACACTACTCTGAGAGCCATTAAGGCATTACAAAGGAGCCTTACACTGTACGTAATTGTTAACGCCTTATGTGCAGATATCAGTTACAACAAAAAATTATACTGTATCACAGCAACAGTAACACGCATTGTACACCGAAATCGACATACTTGGCGGCAACACTTCAGCTATGCCACTTCTCGCATAGCTCAAGCGAAGTGCTGGAATCGCTAACGAACGAATTGACAAAAAGTATACATTTATTTAACAAAGACCTGCTTTGTTGAAAAGCTTCGCGTGTTAATTACACTGAAGCAGCAGGAGATTCTCAAATAGGCCGTCATCTAGACATCGCCGGTTCGGCTTCAACACAAGACTCGCGAACGAGAAAAGACTCTCTACTGCTGCAGAGGAGCACAAATTCGTGTTATAGCGGATAAATACTGCCTTCATGGCCGGATAGTTCTGAACCATGGCGACATCTCTTCTGGGGTCGTCTAAATACCCGGGCACTTCCGCTCTCACATGGGTTTGTTCTGAGCGTTCCGAAGCCATAGTGTCCTCGTCGTCAAAGCCATATAAACCATCACTTATCACCACCGATGATGACGGCTCGTCGCGCGTGTCAGTTGGGAGTGGTGCATGCGCTTCAGCAGCTCACACGAGCAAGCTCTCAAATTTAGACTTAGCCACTTCACTTGAGGTCCACGGCATCTTGAAGTATGGGTGTGAGCAGGATGCAAGTATTGCCTCATCATCTTCTATCCTGAAGAGCGCAGAAAACCGCTTTTGGAGGCCGGTTAGACAGTGTGTCTAAGATGATTGATCCATGCCAAATTTTTTGCTTCATCGAAATTAGCTTCTTTTCCACCGTTGAAAGCATTGGCAGAAGCTCTCCGTAGTAGCCACAGCTGCTTTTCTGAAAGATGTCAATTGCTGAAAAAAAGAGTTTTACAATGTAAGCTGCCCGATTTCCTCCAGTGAGGCTGATCGAAGGTAACTTGTAATTAATAAACGTAGGCAACTCTTGAAGACATAAGAAAAAGTGCCTCACCGACAGCGATTGGGTAGAGAATCCCGCGATATTCGTCGCGAAAGTCAAGCTCCGCGTGTCTTATATATGGTAGGTCCAGCTTTTCTGAGAGTGCCTTGAGTTTCCCTTTGTTCATGCGAGGTACGTGTCCAATGCATGGTAGAGAGAGCTCCACCGTGTGATGCATGGCGTTGGCAGCTGTCTCCCGAGAACTGATACCACCACCTCTGCAGACTTTGGTCGATTTGATGAGCCCCATTACTGAGTGCATGTCGCCATTGCACTGTCGTGTAGACGACTGCACGTGGGACTTCTGTTGAGGGCTTTCTCGACGTCAGCCCTGGCTACGAGGCTTAGGGTATGACATACACACCGCAAATAATGATGACCACGGCAGTTCAAGGCGAAATCTAGCGTCCATTTCCCGATCTGTACAGAAACACAACCGGAGTCAGTAAATTGCCCCTCCCACTGTCGCCAAACAAATACGACCTTTGCCACCTCCGTTAGTGCAAAAAAGCTCAGAGAAAAATATTCTAATGGAAACATGCAGGCGTACCGCCAGTGGTCTCATCAATTCCAAATTGTTTGAAAGCCTTTGCAAAGTTACTTCCGTTGTGGGTCACTGTGGCTACGACTTTCCTCGTTTCCAGGCTTAAGTCTGCGTAGGCGCCTACAAGCAACTCTGCTACACGGTCGTACGAGTGCGTTCCACGAAAGCGTTTGCAAGCTAGAGCTGTGCAATTGCGTTTAAGCGTGCCGAAATCGATCTGGAAAGACAGGCTCCCAGTCAAAAAATCCAATAGCTGTTGGCTATGCGGAAATTTGGCCTATTGGCTTGTGTGTTTGTTGGCTTGTTTGTTGGCTCGTGTTTTCATTGGCTTGTGTGCTTGTCGGCATGTTGGCTTGTTTTGTTGGCCATGGCTTAAGCCTAAATATGCAGCCTACACAGGCACACACAACTCTGTGCTATGCCGAAGTGCTTAGTAAAAAATATACTTCCACAGATTTGTGAAATTTTTATTTTACTGTAAAGCAGCAGCTGAGGCAGCCGTGCTGCAGTTGCTGTTTTGTTGAGGCAGGCAAGAGGTCGAAGGGGACTGGTAGTGCCTGTGCCTTAATTGCACACAGTTATTAAGAAAATCCACTGAATGGGTAATTTTAAGCATAAAAAGCACCGAGACAAATGATACGGCGAATATGTTGCCAATCCGAGCTAGGTCTTCCTCGGTGCGATTCAATCCTTTCAAGAAAATCGCCCAAAGCTTGAAATTGACACTGAGTCAACGCACCGTCAAGCACTTTGAACAGTCATGCTTTCTTCCTCGTGTGCCGAATTGCGCACGTGCAAGAACTCCCGCGTAGACTTTAGACACAAAACTGAATAACTCCAATGACCCACAAAATATTAAAAATAGCCTATACTTATCCAGTGTGCTGTTACGGCCATGAAGCTTTTTTTTTTTGAAGTGGACCACATGTCCGCAGTGGTACAGACATATGTCGTACCACTGCGGCTTCTGATGCTGCAGTGTTTCTCTTCTCTGCAGCATCAGAAGCTCACTTCTGATGCTGCAGAGTTTCTCTTCGAACGCGTCGTCTGTCCTTCTCCGTGTGTCCTTCGAGGCATCAGTGCCACATCAGGGCAGGTTCCTGAACATATGTTACATGCAGCGTTAGTTGTCTAACACACCGCTAGAATAACAACTGTTCCAGCCAGAGTGCTGTCCAGCTACCTTTGACGAACTGCTGAAAAACCTCTTCCTGCACAAATTGCAGAAAGAGCATGGCCTTTACGATCAAGTTCTGCAAAAGCTCACCAAACTTGTTTTGGCCTGAACGGTTCTTGGCTCAACCAAAATAATTAAAATAATTGTCCAGCCTTTTTGTGGATTCTAGCTGCTTGGTGCGCTCGCTTCCATTTGCTTTTTCGCGCCCAGAACTGCACTTACGGGGCCTCTTGACGTACTGCTCATATTCTGAGGCACCTGCTTGGATGTACCCTCTGTGAGTAGAAAATATATCCGTTCTCAGTAGTACGCACGACATCTATAGAGACAACTGTCCCATCGGGGCTAAAAATACATGTTTCTTACCATGAGATGGACTTTGAAGCTTGACATCGGTGTCCGCGAGCCAGAAATTACCTTTCCCCATAGCTTGCGTTCTGATTTGAGCACCGGAACATTGGACTCGTCCTCCAAGGGTTCAAATAAGGTGCCATCAAGTATGCACCGTGTTGCGAGGCCTTCACCATTCACCATTGCTCCGTCTTTTGATATGTGCCTCGGTGATGTTTGATGATGTGTGCCTCGGTCGCCGCCGTTCCCAAGAGTGCAGAGCATGTCACACGAGTGCCGAACCGTGCCTACTGAACAACGGGACGCCACTTAAGTACAGTATGGCATGCTCGGCCAGGTGACGCGAAACTGCCTAATTTCATTGTGGCTAGAGAGACTGGAAAAACTTTTTCTGCGGAGATCGCAGTAAGGGCCGTTCCACGCGCTGTCGGCACACCGGTCCCGCATGTGGCGGGACACCTGTCGCCCGCAAGCGGGGGCGAAAGAGCGGAACAGCAGCGCAAGGGCACCAAATTTCCGCGTGGAAACACGTCATTGGAAACACGTCCCAGCCCATTCCCGGCAAAAAAAAAAAAGAAAGTAACGAGATCCTCGTGTCCTTCATAGTATGTCGATACAGGCAATACATCGCAAAAGTATTTCACTACCGAGATACAAATGCATTTTTCAAGTGTATGTCGATGCAGCAATACATACACTCAAAAGTATCTCTGAAATACTATAGCTATATTCATGTATCGCGATACTGCCCAGCCCTGCAGGTGAGGCATTGAGGGGATTGTGGTTGCAGCGGCTATGGGCCGTGGCTTGTTGTGTCACCATACTCAACATTGCTGTTCTGCAGCCTCTCATGGAGATAGATCGTGCACCCGATATCAAGCAGTGCGCGCCCATGCTGGAACCCAAGAGCAGCCTCGGAAGTAAGCTGTGTGTTTTTTAATCTCGTCTTCCAAATGTGCTGTCGTTCGAATGTCACCCTGTAATGGGTAAAAATAAGTTGCGTATTATCTGTTGAGGAAACGCTATGCGATAGTAAAAGGGTGTTTCCCGCTTTGCTTTGTCACAAAATAGTGCCTATATCGTCGAAGAACCCGGCGTCAAGTTAGAGGGAGCACCGAAATACAACAAAGAAAAGCAGCGCGCGGAAGAGGCGCTCCCAAGGTGACACAGCAGCTGACCAAAGTTTAGAAAGGGCGAGAAGGCCGTAGAACGCGGCAGTGAGTAATTCTATCAGGGCGGGTGAGCGCGCGAGCCAGACGAAGGGAGAGAGAGAAGGCGGCGAGTGCGTACCGGCTACCGACGCTCGTCGCGACATGTGAGGGAGAAAGAGGTGCCGCCCAAGCGGCTAAGGTTCCGGTTACATCATGAATGTTCCCTCGCCTTTGTGCGCGCTTAGGTCACGTGGCCTGCGCCGAACCTTCGAGAATATTTGCCGAAGGCAATATAAACAGTCGACCACGGGCCGTCTGCAGCACTCCTAGTTTTCTGAGAGTGCTAGAGAAGAAAGCAGACGTGAAACGACGCCGTTCCGCGAGCCAGCTGACGAGCCCGGCCTGCACGCTTCATGTTGAGAAGGCACTTCGGGTGACTTTGGTGAATAGGACCCTTTTGTGTTTTATTCTTTGTTGTAGTGCATGAGCATGTACATTTGTTCTTAGCTTCGTGTAATGTTGTAACCCATCTGTGTTTGTATTTTGGAAAGCCCGTGTTTGTGTACGTTTTTGTGTAACTGCCTCTTTGATGAAAACATGTTTGCTTTCTTTGATAACCTTTGGCTCTGACTTGTTTTTTCAACCACTGCTGGCATTTTGCTAGTGCGCCAAAGGGACCTAAAACCATGCTTTCGTGGGATTTTAGCTTACTACACATGTTCAGGCGCAAAAAGAAACTAGGAAAATAGAATAGAACAGTTGGTAGCGCGAACTACCAACTGTTTATTGACGTTCAGGTTACATGCTTAGGTGAGCTTTCCGACATGCGCAGCAGAGCAAAACAATGCGACATCAAACATGCTATCGTGGAATGCGTTAAATTTTTTTAAATGCGAAGCATTTCTTAGCGAACTTCGGCGACATTGAGCGTATCTATCTATCTATCTATCTATCTATCTATCTATCTATCTATCTATCTATCTATCTATCTATCTATCTATCTATCTATCTATCTAGCCGCCTACGATTCAGATGTTTACGAAAATTGGTATGCCACAACATGACTGCATGAAGAACATAAATGACAGGTCATAACATGAAAATCATGACATGCATGTCATGAGCGGCATGATTTACATGCCATGGTCTTGGTTCTCCCCTGGCCGTTTCGCTAAGGGGATGTATGCGAAAATTGGTATGGCACAACATGACTGCCTGACGAACATAAATGGCAGGTCGTAACGTAAAAATCATGATGTCATGTCATGAGCGGCATGATTTACATGCCACGCGTTTCGTTAATGGGATGTATACCAATATTGCTATGGTACAACACGACTGCATGACTATCATAAACGACAGGTGATGATATGAAAATAATGACATGCATGTCATGAGCGGCATGATTGACATGCCACGGTCGTGGCGCTATATACTGCCGTTTCGGCTTCGGACGGTTTCTTCTTTTTTCAAGTGCCAATCGCTTCATCCGGTCCCTCTTTTCTGATCTTGGCGAGATTGGTGCCTCCTTGCGCTTCCGAAAATTGATCTGCTAATTCTAGCATATCACTGAGAGACTTGGACTCCTTCAGATAGATAGCATATCACTGAGAGACTCCTTCAGATAGATATACGGACTCGGGTGGCAACTGAGGAGAATTTCCTCTTTAATAAAAGGTTCTCTAAGCGAACCGTACTCCTTTTCAATCTCTGAAAGTTCAGTCCACTGATCAAAATAGTGGCCGAGTCGCGCAGCATAGTGCGTAGCAGTCTCTCCACTGGCGGGCTTTCCCGTGCAAGTAGGCGCAAGTACACATCTAAATCTGTGCAAGTACGCGTGTAAATCAACCTTTCTTTCATCGAACGCCACTAGCAGCTTGCTCAGCTTCAGTCGGAACGTGCGCTCCTCTTTTTCAGTGCTGTCTACACGAACTAGCGCATCTGCGTGCTGCTGCAATCCGAGACGCTCAAGCTCCAACTCATGCTGTCTTTTCCTTTCTCGCTCAGCCATTTCAGCTTCTATCCATCTTTCATTTTCAGCCATTTCCGCTTCTCTGTGTTCTATTATGTTGCGTTCATTTGCCTTCCTTTCCTTTTTCGCCCTTTCTGCCGCTATCTTCTCCTTCTCGACCTCTGCTTTCATTTGCCTCTCTATCGCTTCCCTTTTTCGTTCCTTCGCCTCCCTTTCTTCTTTCGGCCTTTCAGCTGCTAGCCGCTCTTTCTGAATCTCCTCCATCATTTCTCGTTCCTTTGTTTCCCTTTCTTCTTTCGCCCTTGCAGCCGCTTCTTTTTTCTCTTAGTTAACCCGCTTCTGTAACTCAGCTCCAGCCTGACCCATCTTTTCACCAAGGGCAATTAATCTTTCAAGATCCATGGTGCACGCGTCCACAAAATCTAGCCGCGTGCACAAAAAATATCTGCCTCTACTTCTACTCTCAAGGTATTCTCTGCCCCGCCACGGTGGTCTAGTGGTTATGGCACTCGGCTGCAGATCCGAAGGTCGCGGGATCGAATCCCGGCCGCGGCGGCTGCATTTCGATGGAGGCGAAATGTTGAGGCCCGTGTGCTGTGCGATGTCAGTGCACGTTAAAGAACCCCAGGTGGTCGAAATTTCCGGAGCCCTCCACTACGGCGTCTCTCATAATCAGAACTGGTTTTGGGACGTTAAACCCACAAATCAATCAATCAAAGTATTCTCTACACAAAGGTTAGCGAGAACGTGCTGCAACACACAATATCGCTTACGCCAACACACAAACGACCCAAGGCTCTCTCTCCCTACTTTGAACACACCAAGCTCCAGAAAAATCCTGTCGCGGGCGCCAGAAATATTGTCACGGATCCCGAGTTGTGAGACACGGGACGCAATCACCAGAAAAGATCCCAAGAACCGACATATCAGTTCTCCGAAAATGATCCCACGAAAGCTTGGAGAATTAAGTTTTAGGTCCCTTCGGAAGAACAGACAAAACAAATATATTGACATCAAGTTACACAAAAACTTGCACACGGCTCTTCTAAAATACAAACACAGATGGGTTACAACATTACACAAAGCCAGCAAGCTCATGCACTAAAACAAAGAATAATGAACCAATCATGATTAAACAGTGGCCTGATTTTGCAAAGCATGTGACTAATGATATGATGCAAGTAAAAGATGAAACTATAAGAAGGCGGTTGAGAGGGGTGTTAAACGAAAGGTGCATCTCGAAGAATGTGATAATGGCGATAGTCACGTCCATGACATGACGCGATATGCTCGTGTCATGCCGTGACATGAGCATGACTCTGCAAATATAAAACCACTGCAAGGGGGTAGATATGGGTATAAAACGAAAGGTGCTTGTCGAAGAATATGATACTGGTCATAGTCACATTCATGACATGGCATGATGTGCTCGCGGCATGCTATGACAGAAGCATGACTCTGCAAACATGAAAACTATTCACAGGAAGGGGTCGGAATGGTTGTCAAAAGAAAGGTGCATGTCTAAGAGTGAACGCAGCAGCTTATATAAAGCGGCTCCTTTCAGTCTTGCGAACACACGATCGCACCCACAGGGATGTGCCGCATTCTAAGAAGCGGCTGGTTTCAGTCTGACGAACACAGGAACGGCCCACAGGGATGTGGCACATTCTAGGAAGGCGCTGCTCTCACTCTGGCAAACGCACGACCTTGGCAACAGGAATGTGGCACATTATAACAAGCTGCTGCTTTCAGTCTGGCGAACACACGATGGCGCGCACAGCTATGTGCTACATTCTAAAAAGCCGCTGCTTTCAGTTCAGGCGAACATTGGGCAGCCCCGACAGGAACGTGACACATCCTAACAAGCTGCTGCTTTCAGTCTGGCGAACACAGGACCGCGCCCACGGAGATGTTCGACATTCTAACAAGCTGCTCGTTTAATTCAGTGTGACGAATACAAGACCGCGCCTACAAGGATGTGGCACATTCTAGGAAGGCCCTAGTTTCACTGTGGAGAACGCACCATCGTGCATACATGGATGTGGCACATTATAAGACGCTGCTGCTTTCATTCTGGTTAACATATGATCGTGTGCCCAGGGACGTGGCACATTGCAAGAAGCCGCTGTTTTCAGCGTCGCGAACGCAGGATGGCAACGACAGTGATGTAACACATTCTAAGCTGCTGGTTTCAGTCTGATGAACACATTACCGCGTCCACAGGGATGTGGCACATTCTAGGAAGGCGCTGCTCTCACTGTGGGGAGCACATGACCTTGTCAACAGAGATGTGGCACGTGATAAGAAGCTGCTGCTTTCAGTCTGGTGAACACAATATCGTGTTCACAGGGCTGTTCCACATTCTAACAAGCTGCTGGTATCAGTCTGACGAAAACAGAACCGCATCTGCAGAGATGAGGA